>JAUMTR010000002.1:17780947-17876644 GCA_032270685.1 Microctenopoma stevenorrisi
CCCCCCCCCCCCCCCCCCCCCCCCCCCCCCCCCCCCCCCCGCCCCCCCCCCCCCCCCCCCAGGATCCCCAGGCGAGAGCAGCACAAATCCAAGTGAACAAAAACGTATCCATATTTGGCAGGGCTTTTGTCTCCCCTGACAGCTGAGTGTACCGAGGGGGGCCCACAATAATGAATTGGATTAAATGTGAAAGTAAGAAAGCATGGCTCCTCAAAGGCCAGGAAGGGGGGCATGGGGGGGTGGGGAGGGGGCTGGGTGTCAGTTAGGGTGGTAGGTATGCTAATGTGTGTACAGTTTCAACACTAGGGCGGATCAAAGGTGCATTTTTCAAAAGCTGGCTCACTGTAAATGATTAGCAGTATAAAAATGATTCCTTGTTTTTATGCTTGTTAAATGGGCTTCAGGGAAAACCATTGCTTCCTAAATGCTATCTTTGCTGCCCTTGTGGTGTTTTACATAGGTGGATGTAGGAGGAAACTCCTGCTCTAATGAGGAAAGATGAGCACGGTGGCGCAGTAAATCATATATATAGGAAGTGTGTAAGTCAGCAGTCACACACAGCCGCACAGCTAAGCTGATTAAAACACCTGATACCAAACAGTATAGTGCATGGTACAGAGTTAATTTAATCAGCCATCTCGCTCATTCTATATTCCATTACACCATTACAAACCTTCAACGTGACCTGAAATCTCAGTGGATTCCTTTTATTGCTGCACTTTAATGTATAAATCTCCCAAAGACAGAACAGCAGTAATTGTGATTTGCATTTTATTGAGCTTTAGATTGTGTGGGTATAATGATGAGATGTGGGGGCAGTGTTAATGCTCTTAATGACCACATCACAATGCGCCCCCTTTGTCTTCTCAGTGTAGTCTCTGCTAGATCTACTGTTTCTAATTACTTTTAGATACCCAGAGCTCTGTAAGGACAAAGCAGCATGACCTTGTTGTACGCCAGTGACAACATAAGAGCACATTACTGCAGGCTACAGTACGACAACAACAAAAACATGTTTTCTAATGTGTAGAACTGGTCAGAGTTTACAGATTGAGCCCACTTCACATTTAGCTTTCTCTGTTTCATATGAGATTATAGGAAACAGCGTTAAGGCCGTTAATAGAGTTAGATGTGGAAAATCAGCTGCTCTTATCACCAAAACAATCTACAAGAAATGAAACCAAATATGCAGTAAAGTCATTAAAAATGCATATATTATAATATATAAGAGACTCCAATAGACACATCTACATATACCACAATGGAAAGTAAACAAACGCCTCCGGAAGAGAGGTAGGAAACTAAAAGACAAAGATGTAAAGACGAAGTTTTAACATGTTTAAAGACTTCTAAAGCACACACGTGTTCGTAAGGCTTGTTTCTCAGAGAAAAAGTCTTTTCTTAGTGTGCTTGTGTCTGGTGATTGACAGAACAATAACTTAATGCAGCACTTGTATACGAACACCCAACTCAGCCGTGATCAAATACCAAGAACGAATGCTTGACAAAACCAAATTAGATCACCATGTTTGCTGTGATGAATTGTTCCCCAATGTGGAAGTTGTTGTTCATATTTCACAGCAGTGAATGGCAGCTAACAGCTTTCTGTGAAGGGAGGAAACAATGTTGAGTTACAACACAAATGATCGGCGCAACTGTACAGAAACGCGTGTATTAGCACTTAATGCTGTCCATACTGTTGTCAGTCAGACATTTAAGACGGAGACAGGAAGGCAAACTCAAACGCGTGTTTCTGACGCTGATGCTGTGCAGATAAAAAACAGGTTAGACACCGGTGGCTCTGCATGAACACATATCGCTAGCAGTTGAGCGGGTACCAGCTGGTAGTTCCTCCAAACCAACCCACTAAATGTTCTGTTAACAAGCTAGACACTGGTAATTTGACATTGACACATGGTGATGAAACCAAATGACTAATGGACGCCTTTACATCTGCCTCTTCTTTGGTTAAGGTTTGGTTACATTTGCACGACTAAAACCACTTGGCTGACCTTAGGGAAAGTGTGCACTTAAAATGCATCATGGATTTTACTGAGAAAGACAAAGACCATTAAGATGCACACTGCAGATCCCCCAGCGATGCCTTCTTGCATCAGAATTAATTAGCAAAAGCTCTATATTTGCATATATTCCTGAAAGAGGACTGTCATTTGCAAAACTGCAAGAGGTCACTCGTTTGGTGGATGTAAACATAGTTTGTTCATTTTAAGCATTTGAACAAACAGGAGTTATTCATACTACTGGCAGTGATGGAGGTGCTTGTTTGTGTGCGGAAAGATGATTTGTAGAATTATGCAACCGACCGAAACCACACAAACATTTTACCAGACACAGCTTTGATGCAGATTTTATCATTTGCACAGCTACTGTGGAGACTGAAAGGACCAAGAAACCCTGTTTACCACAAATAATGTTCCTATGCAGCTGCAAATGGGATTACGGGGATGTCGGTTATATAATACACTAAATGGATTATGTTCTGATGCAACATATTTTTTAATGAATGAAATACCTTATTCATTAATGGAAAACGAGTCACAAAAAGGTGGCTGGGGCGAATGGCGGGTTTCTGACTGACAACACCTATTTGTCGAGTTCAGCACGATTAACGGCAGAAACGACGCGCTTAATGCCTCCCCAGACGTGGTGATAGTACACTGGCATTGCGTGATATTGCCCTCAGGATGCAGCACTCTTGACAACCCTGAGGGGATCACCTCTCCTCTGTGAATTTTAAAGGTTATGGCAGTTTCAGTCTTTCCCTCGCTTGCCGCTGAGAAAAGAACATGAGCTGATGGCCTACTGAGAATATTGTTTTCTGTCTCTAGGCCCCTATAGTGCATTTCCATTGCTTCCCTTGGAAATGAGTTGAAAGGCAGCTCACAGCACGCAAAACACACAACACGCTCTTGTTGATGCCCTTGGTGCCTCTCAATATGCAGACCATAGATAATGGCATTCACTGCACAGTTGGTACTGACTTCCTTGCCCATCTTTTGAATGGGTACACTGCCTCATACTGTGCTTTGTGCTATGCTCTCTTGGTAAACAATGAGTGCGGCATTGATGGCGAAAGAAACACGGATAATATCTAGACACCAAAAACCCCAGGGAGAATGAGCCTTGGTCTTGCTTAAGCAATATCAACGCGTTTTCTTTTTTTCTTTTTACACACGTTATAGCGCAGAGACACACAACATGCATGCAGCTTGAATGCACTGTAGCTGTCGCAGCACAGATAACAAGCTCCACTTACCCTCTGCTGTACCTCAGCAGAGGAAATAGCATCTCTTCTGGGTTTGTTGACTGCTCATTTATAGGGAGTGCTGTTGCACCGTGTTGAAATCTGGAGCCTGGTTTAGGTTATTTTACTTTATTTGAATTAAATACAGTACCTGTAACAAGCACAGTGTATGAATGGATGGATTTATGCTTTAATGCACTAAGATGCTCAAAGCTTCATCATGGAACACTTGACCGATAACTCTCTCAACTAGACCAGGAGGTAGCTTAGTTTAGCATGAAGACCGAAAACAAACTTGAGTCGATCCATATTCTCAACTAGTCGATGAGCGTCACTTTAAGTTATTTATTATTTCAGCTGAAATCAGACCCATCACAGTCGGCCCCACTTCCTCCGGCCTCACTTCTGAAACGTCCTGATGCTCTACATTGGTGTCCGTTTATCATGGTCCAGCTGCGTAAGAAGACGTTTTTCCACTTTAATCAACAATAAAATGCTCAGAGTGAATTTAAAATAAAATTAATACTGCCGAGACCTGTAAAGAAGCAGTTTTTGAGTTTGCTATGTAGCAAGCTTTCTAGTAGCACATAGTATTCTTGAAAAGAAGTAGTACTTTTAACTTCTGTTTTACTTAAAACTTTATTAGAGGAACAATATATGAAGACATGGACAGATGTTTGAGTTGAGCTTTAAAATCGGTGCTATAATGTATCTACATAAATTATTGGATATTTTTACTGGCAGTAAAAATATGAATAACTTTCGTGTTCGTGATCAATGTAAAGAACACGGTGTGGTATACAACATCATGCTTTGACCAGCAGCACATTCTGTAAAAAAACAAACTAATGCAAACAGATTTACAGTGTGTCATTAAATAGTCATTACCCGCTAAAGCAATGGTTAAAGAACAGATTATTATTAACTCTTGCAGCAGTTACGACTTTAATATTATATAATATTAGTCTGAGATATAATAAAGCATGAAAAAATCCTAGATATTAAATGTAAATGTAGCATGTAAATGTTTGTGAATGCTTATTAACGCATTACGAAGAATGTTAATGCCTAAAGAACAGCACATCTTTTCTGAATATTCGACAACGAATGTCAGCTTCACAGTATAAGCACTGTTTTAAATTCCAGTGGTTGTTCAAGCAGGCAGGTTGACTGAGAGCACGGTTATGTTTGCAGCGGCATCAGCCTGGAGGCAAAGCTCCACGGGGATTGAGGGATAAACACACACATGCACACACATTGTTATTGGGGCTTTGATGGTACTTACAGATGGAAAGTCTGCTGTTTAGTTAAAGTTGGGAGGATTTACATTTAAAACAGCATCACACGCTGCAATAGAGAGAATAACACCTAAACAAGTTGATTCACTGTTTTCACCGGAAGAGTAAACCATCTAAACTCCTCTTTCGGACCGCTGCGGTGTGCGTGCGCGGCAGCGGGTGGTGAAGATGATCATACCGAATGCTGTGAATGCTGAATGCATGTAACTGATGAGGATTTCCAGGCACTGTTATCACCTCCCACTGACATTTGGAGCTATAAACAACATCTGAAAAAAGGATGTGGATTGAAAACAATAGAAAAGAGGACAAACACACTATCAACAGAAATGAAAGTGTTCCAATAATGATTGTTTTGATTTTAAAAGCAGTGAAACAGAATCTGCAATTCTGTTAAGAAGCTGTTTTAAATGTGATGGACAACGTTAAAGAGATGAAAGGACATGAGGTTGTGACTAGAGAGTTGGTAAAATCATTAAACTGGTTGAAACATGCTTTGCCTTTATGCCCCTGTGTCTGACTCATTAAGCCTGGGGTTAAACTGAGCTCCCACGTGAAGGTGTGTAGCCTCATGAAGTTCATCTCTAAAATAAAGAATAAAAAACTGAAAATCCACCATGTAGTGCATTGCAGAGATGAATATTCTGGTGAGCGTATACGGCTGTAAATCTATGAACCTTTCTTTGCTGCAGGGTAAGCAGGTTCACATTTAAAGATTCATAGTGACTGACACTGGCTAAATAGCTGCTGCCTAAATTTGGCTCTCACAGCCTGATTGTTGACTGCAGTTTCATTTAAATATTTATCATATGCATATCGGAGCCCTAAGGGTAGCATTTGAAATTACAACAGTCAGTCCACTAATTGCCAAAAATGCCACACAAGCTTTGGGACCTAGATGTTCCATTTTATTATTAATGAGGTGGAGAGTACAGTATGACATTTATGTTGGGCCTGTGGATGCAAATGAGCCTCTGTCCAGAAATGGAAATGCATGTACTGGTAATCTGATTTGGGCTAAAAGAGGACACTTGGTTTAAATAAGTATTCAGTGTTCATCTCGATGCTAAAATTTTAAAATGTAATTATGATGCAGATGTCTGTGTTTATTTTGAATTCATTTATTTAAGGAGTCACTGTATAAAAACACACTCTGAAAGAAGAAGGCACTTTTTGGGTAGATTATTAAACGGATCTTCTAAACCATCTTGAACATATTGACAATCTTCCCAAATGGTACACCTCACAACACCTCCCCTACACATTTCTGACAAAATTGCAACCAGAGTGTGCTTCTCTCTAGCCTCTCAGCACTGGACACTTTGAGTTTCCCCCCAAATTCAGACATCAATAGTGATCCTCATGCATTCAGGACCAAACTACGACTAATGGATGTGTGCAGGTAATGTCCAAAATGATGAAATGTAGCACAGACACAGGACTTTAAAGGTCATTTCTAATGCAGCCCCTAATGGGCTTTCCATATGTTGTTAGTTCCACCACCTGAATTCCATCAGGCCAACTAAGCGAGGGGAAGCCAGCCCCTTCTATAAACATCTGCCATTAGAGTTAGGCTGAAGAGGGCGGGATTAAAGTCTCCAAGGGTTTCTGACGAGATAACTTGTAAAGGCTTGGCGGAGGGTCAAAGGTAGCAGATCTCAGACGAGGTGCTTTCCCCCAGTGAACTGTCCTGTAAAGATCTATAATTCACCTGAAATGCTGCTGCCACCCATTTGTATCTGTCCGTCTCTCTCCCTTTACTGTTTTTTTCCTTCCTTTAGCCTGAGAGATTCACACAAATAAATCCTCCAATGTAGCTCCCTGAACTTTGCAGCTTACTGAAGGGAGGAAATGAGGACAGGGGAGCTGCTGACACAGTGACGTTGATGAAGCACTCCACCAAGGTCTTAGACCTCTACAATTTAGAAAAGATTGATTATCCAATTAACATCTGGCACGGTGGGGAACTTCACATGTTTGGAGCACCACTAACAAGATGCAACTCAGCGGTCATGCTCTCTCTGTATTATGCAATTTCTTATCATTTGCAAACATTGTGCACTGCAAAAGATAAAAAAACAGGCTTAGTTTGTGCAGATTTTATGCATTTATACTAATGGTGCTTCAGCAAATACTACTTCCTCTGAAAAAGGTTACATCCAAGAGCGTCTAACGGTTAAAAAGACAGAATCATCTTAGACCAGCTGCAGCGTATTGGTGTCCCTGCTTGTGTCCGCTTGAAAAATGAGATTAAGAGTACTCCTGGTTGCCAGTACTCATCGCCGTAATGCCATGTTACACAGGTCATTAAGCAGGCAGGATAATGAATGATTACTTGAGGACCACATTTGATCTCCCCTTCGCTCTATTGTTGAGGCAAATTTGTGTTAACACAATGGTAACAAGCCAGTCCATGTCAACTCGGCCGCTCAAAAGCAGGATTTAAAGTCCATTGTGTTTCAGCACGCGTGATAAATGTGAGGGAATTCAGTTCAGACGCTGCTAATGACTTCCAGTGGCGAGTACATGTGTGCGCTTATTGATTTTATACATGGCATTCTATGTATTTCCATAAAAGCCTTTAACGTTGGAATCTTTCACGAGTTTTGACGCTTTGACTTGAATATTGATTTGTTTTCAAATGTTAGAAAAGTATTTACAGATGGCAGAAATAGATATCCACCACCTTGAAGCTGCCAAGTAAATGTATTATTTTGATTTTTGTGAATTTCAGAAATGAAATAACATTTATCTATCGTCCATGTAGCATAGACTTCTGGTTCCCATTAATTCAACAACAGAGCTGTGAGTATTCATTCTTGGCCTGGCGAGTGAAAGGATTCTTTAATGGCTGTTGCTGTCTCCTGGTTTGGTCTGCGTACAGCCCTAAAGACACAGACTTGGGCATAACCAATGAGGAGGAGATGGAATTTCTTACAATCCTGAACAGCTTCCAGCTGCCGATATTTTGTATTCAGATTACTGTAATCCCTTTTACATAGAATCTGTTCCTCCTTAACTATTCACATCTTTCTCTGGGAGCAATTAAAACGAGCTCTTGAAGCTCCAGTCCAACAGGAAGCATTAGCAGATTTATGACATCAAAGGCTGAGCTCAAATATACCACAGTGAAATGTGTTTTTAGGCATGGCTCCCTCACAACACACAGACTTTCTTTTCCTCTCTATAATGCACAATATTGGTTTGGTCTTTAGTGTTTAAAAGAACACGAGGAGGGAAAAAAAAAGAAGAGGAAAACCAACATTTTAATTCCGAAGAGATTCAACAGCTGAGAGCAACAAATATTGAACAGTGCATTCAAAAGCAGAACAGAAACAATTTGAATGCAGTCACTGGATCCTCAGCACTTTGCATATCATTTCCTCACAGAACCCCTGGCAGTATTTTCCCATATATGTGGGTGATATGTAATTTGTTCTAGCAATAGGTGAGAGCCTGACAAGTCACGGATTGTGAATTTTTACAAGCCCGTAGATGTTTTTTCTTTCTAACACCTTCACTCGAAGTCTTTCTTTCTTTTATTTCTTCTCTTTATTGCTCGTAAATGGGAAATCTGCAGACACGGAAACATATTTTGCATTTATGGCTTTGGTCTTTATACTCTTTAGTACCAGCTGCATATGAGAAACTCTGTTGATCCAAAATGAAAAAGCTTTGCTAAACAGTTTTTATAACTGCGCATAGACTACAAGCCAAACACTTCTATCTGAAAGTAAAGCGTTTCCACTGCGGCCTGCCAGCTGTAGAGTTTACATTTCCGCAGTAAATCTCTGATTAGTAATTCAAAGCTGTTGAATTGTTTTCATTTTAATGCCTTGGTGAGAAATCGCTGTATTTCTAAAACATCCTCATGAGCACATGAACAGCACGGCGTCACATCCAACCCGAACGTTCAGGTGAAGACCCTTAAGGTGAAGGACAGATGGAAAACTGCTACAAGCCCGTGCTAAAATAGGGGGCTCGGTTGAGGACAGGTTTGCTGCATTTTGGCCTTCACTGTCCACTGTAGCTCTGTGGAGGAAAACTCATCCTGTGCTCCAGTTTGCAGCGTCTTGGACGACAAACATGCCGCTTCCTTTGTTGTGTGCTGCCTCTCACTAGGTCACCTCATTGCATGCTTCCTTGCCACTTGAGAGATGCTACCACCGATTAGGCTAATTGCCTGCCCCCCACCCCACCACCACCACCTATCTTGTCCTCCCCCCTACCAAAACGTCAGCTGTGCGGGGGTCATCCATTTGTCTTTGTGTAATGAAATCTCACGGGCTCCAAGAGCTGTAGCACCCAATCGAAGGAGCTATTAAATACAGAGACGCAGGTTTCTGTTGTACTCTTAGCGCCGGCCTTGTTAATCCCAGACCTCTTCCCCTGTGCAGCCCAGTTGACTCACTAACGTAATAACTCTAAATCAATGAGACGAGCAGTGGGATTTAACTGGGTACGGATGTAAACAAACTGAAGGAGGTGTGATTGTATGGGTAAGCCCTTGAATTTCAGTTGCCTGTACGTCTGCTGTTTATCTGTTTGGTAATTTCATTCTATCACTAGACTCTGGTAAAGAGACACTTGCAGATGAATTGCAGAGGACGTTTTCAGTGGAGCACCTGGTGCCAGTACGAGCACAAATTAGAAACACTAGAAATACTTTTCAACTGAACTTTCCAGAATTCAAGCAGGACAATTTGCCTCCTATGGTTTGAACAAATGACTGTACATCATGCATTGTTGGAGTTTGCACAAACGTAACAGCATGAACGGACGGAAATAATGATAACCAATGCAGAAGTTCTACAGAATGACATGCTGAGCGGCAGCGACGTTGCAGACAGTTTGTCTCACGGCAATGACGATGTTCAAATGTCAGCCGGCAAAGTGAAACGCAGAAAATACAGCACAGACAAGTGTCACTGATTTTTTAAGATCATTGTTAAAATAGTTGGAGAAGGTGATAGATGCATTTATGTTTCCTTACAAGGAAAGTGAGGAGGTGTCAGATGTCTGTCTGACTTTACATTTAACAGCTTGGTCCTTGTTGAAAGTATCATTAGTCAGATAGGACAACCTGATCCTCCCCTGATGTTATTAATGACCCATTCATGTCCTTGAGGAATAGTTCGCCTATCCCTCCATCCTTGATTAGATAATAACAATGATGATTGTAATGGACTGTCTTCACTTCACTAATTACTTTGTGCCATTAATATACAATAGTGAGCTCTTGCAATCAGCAGTGAGAGCCAGGCAGAAACTACTAATTGGATTTGTAAAATCCATCGCTCCCTTTTTTATTCTGCACAAGCACAAAAGATTGGATTCACTTCATCAAGTCGGACACATTACTCCCAACACAAGCAAGATGATGTAATGCGGAGGATTAGCGTGGTCATACCATGCTGCCTAATCCACACCAACAGCACATCAGGAACGAATGGAAATGTGAGCATGCAGTGGGAGTGGTAATGCACTTTCTAGTTCACCGGGCTTTACTGGCTCCTGGTGTCATGTGATGCACACCATGAACCTCCGTCATGGCTGCTGCCTGCTAACAACAGGAAGAGCCCTCTCCTGAACATGAGTGTGCAAATCATGATGAACGGTACTATGGTCCAGAAATAAGTGGCATCATTTCACCATCTGCATAAGCAACAAACAAGCTTAGCCCAGCACTTTGCAAATTAGCTTCACTATTAAGAGGATGTGAGTCCAGTTCACGGTGCTCTGTAATTTCAGTAATTGATGCTCGGTGTGTTTTCTCATACAGGAGAGGAGGTGCTTGTGTCACACAGTCATGGTGAATTCAATGGGTGCTGGTGGTCAAGAGGTGTTTATTTCATGGGCCCCCTATCCCACCGACAGTCTTTTCATATCTGGACATGATATAGAGTCCTGACCTGGGGATATTATGCTTCTGAAGTGCCAAGATATTGCTTCCTTTTGAAATCCAGCAGAGCAGCAAACGCAGGAGCCGTGAAGCGACTAACTCCTCTGTCTTGTGTTTCAGCTGAAAAAAAGGGGGTTGTAAGTAAAGTGTCATCAAAAGCGGCCCAAGAGTCAGAGATTACTCCGGTCCAAATAGGTCAAGCCTGCCTGACAGAAGGGGGAGTGTTTGGAATCCATAGCTCATCCTCAAGCAGCCACAAGCCAAGGTGAGTTGTTTGACATCACACAGGGCTGCAGTGTAGGAATAAAGAGACTCTGAAGGCGAAACTTTCAAAATTACAGGCTTAGATATTTTAGAGTACATGTATATATCCCTCACTTTTAGCCATGCAAGCGTGGATGCAGGGAGGGCGGTGACATGAAGATTCAAGATTCAAAACACTTCAATAATCCCAGAGGAAAATTGTTTAAAGCACCGTGACATTTGTTGTTTTGAGTCAGATGTCTCAACACCGTGGACACGAGTCCTCACATGATATGGACGTAAAAAGGTACGTAAAAAGTACTTTTTGGTCACATACCTGCAAACCAACGGCATGTTAAGTAGTGTCCGGATTGTGAAGGCAAACGTGGGCAAGTTTGTGCTTTTATTTAGATTATTATTGGATTCTATGTCAATATGCTGACATCAGCATCTGGCTCAGCTCATTTCAGTAATTAGCATGCCAGTGGATTGTCCAATCCAATCCAAAACAATTGAATGAAAACACCAGTAGGATTACACTGGACTAACTTGAACATTTAGGGACTGTTTTCTGTATGAGCCTCAAACTATATTCATATGAGCAGCTCACAGCACATCAGCAGTAGATGACACTGCTCTCTGCACCATGCCATGCATTTCAGTTAAATGTCAAATCATGAAAATTTCTTTGCTTCTTTTGCAACCCATCCGTCCTCCACTTCCAGCACACTTGTAATCCAATATCCATTCCAGCATGGAAATGAGAAATAACAAGATTAGAAAACAATTTATATGAATCGTCTCATGTTCACTCACTGTTTACGCTTTTTCAGGAGGGAAAGATGACTGTGGTCTCCATGGAAACTGTGACTGGCCAATGGTAGGTGCTTTCTCCCTGACCGTATGACGTGCCTGTTCAGATGAGTATTGAAGTTGGCAGCTGGAGTGTCTACCCATAATATTCATAGCAAAGAAAGTGGGAACCAGGAAAATTGCATTACCAGAAAGATTATTTTAGCTCCTCTTACATAGGCTAAAGATGTTTGCCTTTTGGTTTGTACCTTCAAGTTCTGAATTTGTTATGACATGAAATACAGAGCTTCGCTCAAATATAGCTGCCGTCATTGTCATCGTCAGCAACTTCAGCTGTTTACTGGGTGTAAAACACACTGTATCTGCTTTTTGAAAAGAGCCACACAAACAAAGTTTATTACATAACGTAACAGGCAGATACAGCTGAGCCTTCAGGAAAGTGTACCGCTGCCTGTTCTGGGCAAAATGAGCAGCAGCCTTGAAACTACCTGTCGACATTGATCAGTTGCGCGGCAAGCCTTCTCTGAAACGGGACTTGCAGTTATTAGAGCGAGAGGCTGTTAGATGAAGAAGCCTGCCGCCCGCTGCCTCTGACAACTCAGGTAAGCCCTGAGGATAAACCCCCTCCCCCCTTGCCTTCCCCACTTGTCCACCAGGCACATCAGCTCATGCTATCACTTGAATATCAAGTCTGCAGGCTGGTGTGATGTATTGGCTCTCACCCGTGTGCTCTCAAGAAGAAATTATATGACCATTCAGTGCCATAGCTGTGTAAATGAGTACATCAAACCCTACTGTAGGAGGCGGGAAGGTGTTTACGGCTCTGTGGAAAAGAGACAGTATTTCAGTGAAGGACTTGACACAGTTGTTGATCACAGGTGATACGAGAACCTCTATAATTGCTTTTATCCCACTAAGGATTATAGCTGGCTATCAGAAAGTGACCCAGCTCTTCCTGCTCACAGTCAGCGGCTTAAGACACTGCAAACATTGTTTCTGTAATTTTAAAGTTAAACACACAAAATTCACACAACAGAATTATTATTACTCTACATTTCGTGAAATTGGTTTGAGCGAACGCGTTCATGCTGGGCGTGAGCTCGTAATTAGTTTACCCCTCTCCGTGGTGAAGATATAACTTGATAATGTGCATCAATTATAGGCCATAATAGCTCAAGGGTATTGAAGAAGTGTGGGGGCTGTAAAAGGTAGTAGGAGTGGAAAGGCACGAAGGTCTACTTAGCATCAAAGCTAAAGAAGAGACTGGAGAACCACATTCAGAGACATAAACAGCAAGATGCATTACAAACAATATAAGAAGTATTTAACTCTTACTTTACATTGGTGTTATTGATATTTGATACTATTTCACATTGTGTTGATGTTTGTTGTTTGCTCATCTGTCAGCGTCACCCAAAGCTTTTAGAGCGTTTCAACATCCCCTTAATGGCACTGCAGAAACTCCCTGCTCATTCTTATGCATTGGCAGGTTTTCTCTAAACCTATCTTTTCATACTTCCCATCCAGTTGCTGCCCCCCCTCCCACACAGCAGGTAATATCTCTCCGGGGCTGTCAGTGCCAATGACTTTCACACCAACAGCCCCATCAGGCAACGTCAGAAAGCAACCCTGGGTGTGTTCATCTGTTTTCCAAGCCCCTCCTCTGTGGCCCTGCTCCACCAGGAGGTGGGTACCTCCCAAGACTGGGGAACCCATTTAATCAATGGCGAGAACTACAGTAGTCACGACCTGCTGGCGCCTGCTCCACACAAACATCTTTGGTGTCTATGCGGGGGCCTGTTACCCTTCGCCTACCCTGCAGCTCCCTCACTTTGAAGAGGAAAGACCACCATTCGACTGCACAAACACGGTGACTTATGATTGACGGCGCTGTTGTGTCACATCTCATTGAGCGGAGGTCACATAGTTTACCATCACAAAGCTGTCTTTCAGTGCTTTTGTGGGGGGAAAAGTCGTGAACTTGTTTTTACCTTACATGGTGATTTGTTGATGACTCTGCGTGTCGTACCATTTGTCTTGAGTTTGTTTTTCTGCTTCCTCCTGTGACATGATCAACAAGACAAGGATTTGTGCACATCAAATCGGTTGATTAGATGCTGCCTTCGCCGCTGTCGTTGTGATATTTTTCATCGCTGGCACCGTCGACCAGTTTTCCGCACTTCACAGCGTGCAGCAAAACAAGAAGGGAAGAAAGGAGAGATCTTTGTGTCCCAGTGTTGTTTTTCAGCAGCAGTCTTTCTTTCTGAAAGTATTCACAGCCATGCTGGATAATCCTTGGGCTCCAAGGTTGCCAAGGAAGTGTTAATAGAATTTATTTGCTGCAACAGCTGCTGTTTTCGTCCTCCACATCACTGCTGGGCACCGTCAGATGTGTCGTGTTGAGTTAGTGGAGTTTTTCAAAGCGGTGTATTTGTGTTAATTCAGGGTAAAATCAAACCGGATCATTTTTAATGATATCCCGATGAGTGGCATTGATTTCACATGGGCTATTTGGGCAAGCGAAAAGTGTGAGTTATTGTGTACTATATTTTACTAGTTTGACTAGCGTCACTTTTTGAGAGGGACTACAATGTTTGTGTCCTGTAACTACAGTATCATGTTACGTTTTTCTCACAAGCATCATTTCCAACCTCAACAGGCAGCTGTTCCTGCCAGAAAGGCTCTGAATGCTACCTGCTATGCATTAAATGGCACTCAGACATTTAAACAATTAACTGGCAAAAACAATGGAGCACTGAGCAGCGAAGGGACAAAATAAATCACTCAGGAGCTGATGGTAACCAAAAACAGATCTAAAAGTAGAGTTAGTAGGTTAGAAGGTTGGCTCTGGCTCACTTACTAACTGTCAAATCACGACATTAAAAACAAAACTAGAACACGACAAATGAGTAAAAGTTACACACTGAGTGTGGTAAACGTCCACAGACCAACTGTAGAATGACCTTAAATGACTCATCCGAGGAACGCTCCAGAGAACGGCAGCGAGGTGAAAGACTGCCTTGTCTGAGCAGTCCCGTACGAGCTGTTCAGTCTCATGACTGTATATGTTATGTCCTCAGCCAGGTGAAGTTACAATCCACCGGCTGTTGCTGTGGAGTTTTCTTTGGCCTTGTGGTTTCAGAAGCGCAAAGGACTCAAAGGTATCACACAGCGCTTGCTGGCTGTTGCCGCCTCTTCACCTCGCTGCTTTGCCCCTGAATGATGACAAAGCTGCTCCTCCAGTGATGCTTCAAATTTTTATGTGATGGTGATTTTTTTTGGCAAAGACAGAGTGAGCACAAGAGAGGCTTGTTCGGTTGGGAGTGAAGTTTGCTCTGCAATTCCTGCCCCGTCTGAAGTGTCATTCATTTTTAATTTGGGCTGTGTTGATTAGACTGTGTACAGCCGGTGACCCGTGTGTCATTATCAATGAAGACCGACAGCATGTATTACTTGATTCATGACCTCTACGCACACTGTTGTGCCACTGGCCTCAACGTTTCAGCCCACACATGCCGAAGTGGATTTGTTTTTTCTCCTTTGTCAATAATAGAAGAAAAACAGTTGGGTGTGTGTGTGTGTGTGTGTGTGTGTGGGGGGGGGGTTCTATCATAAAATCACGGTCGGATAAACCTGCAGAAATGAGCTAGTGGTGCTATTTGTCTCTCATGATTTCTGTTGGTCACTATAAAATCACCAGAGTCAACAAACACAAACCAATCTTCAAGGTTTTATTTTGAAGAAAGAGTTGATATTTTGGGTGCACTCATTTGACTGCTTGTTCCACCGTGCTGTTACCAGACTGTAGGTGAGCACATAATAAAATATAAAAAGTATGGCCGAACTGGACAATTATTTCGTTTAAGGAAGTGGAAGGAACTTTGAAGATGACAGATCTTTAATGACTGGAGCTTGTTTTGGTGGAAAACTCCTAGAGTACGGTAAATGAATAGCATTAGACATTAATGTAATTATTTAAAATGACTGGATGTGATTATTAATTGCTGCCCTAACCCTGAAACGTAAACTCCCACAGGACACTGCAGACCCCTCTGCACATGAACTGGGTAACTGAAGTTACTGTCATAAATTTTTCATAGAGAAAATTGCTTTGAGTCATAAATACATCATTGCAGGAAGGCAACTGGAACTCAGCCAGCCCCTCTGTAACGGGGCAACACGATATGCATCCCCCCATAAAAGGCACCAATTAACCAGCTCCTCGTATATCGGGTCGCAGTCATTTGCAAAGTCATTGCTTCCTTTCCTGGTCTCATTATGGTTACATACAGTAGTCACCCACCAGACTGCACTTCACAGTGAATGAGTGGACGGGAAGGTATTGTTTTCTCTGGAGGTGCAGCACAGCTGGACAGCAGTGTGAAGTGTGCGGATTTTGAACGTGGGACCTACTACAATATACTAATGTATGTCAACATAGCCGCTGGTATTTGCTAATTAGAAACAGTGATTTGTTTTTGGTAGAAATGTAAGAGCAGGGATGATTTAATTTGATCTGAAAAGATTATTACTTCAGAGGAACGGCAGAGATCCATGACGTCCAAAGAAGGAGTCCTGGCGTCTCCAGTGACCCTGTGACCTTCACATTTTGTGTGAAGCAGCAGTTGAAAACTTTCACTTCATATTTTAACATCTTAAAGATGGTTTGGCTTATACATCTGAGGAAAAATCACCGATGGTGAAATTTTTAGGCTTTAGTGAAATGTCACCACAACTAGAAATGGGTTACCGTGAAATACACTTTCGTGTCCCTCTCAGGATGGATGTCCACTAAATACTTTCAATACTTACAGCATTTACAAAAGAACAACATGTCTTATAAACGCAGTCTCACAGAGCTGCTAGCATGGCTGTGGACTCTTATTTTCCTCTTGGCTAAATTATTAGAGCATTACAATGATTAAATTATGCACAAATCGTTCCATCACTTAATATAAAAATACTGTGAAAAAAGGAAAACAAAATTTCTTACACTGTGACATTTCGCTGAAATGTTGTTCTGGTGGCAAACAGGAAGAAGAAGCAGCTCAGATTGAGACAAAGAGCGCTGCTGTATTTTTATAGCCTCTATCGCCACACAGCAAATGGTGCTGCACACCATATCTGCCCCTACATTATTTACACCCCATTTTTATTAGGACAGTCCTGACACATGTGCCCGGTGATCAATGGGAGCGTTTTTTTTATAGTAGCCCTTTAGAGTAGCTGAAGTGGGCCAGTACAAAAAATGGAAGAAGGGTTAATGTAATGATAGGGCTGGAGTTTTTACTGCCTTTGTTTAGGTTTTTGCTAAGCAGGAAGGAGTTAAAATGGAAAATGTGTCACAATCTGAAGATTTAAGAAGATTACTTTGGGGGTAGAGGTAGATTGTAACACCCAGAGGGGCTTTGAGTGTTTGATGTCACCGGAGGACCAAATGTAAATACACTTCTTTTTCTTTGGTAAATGGGTTGACCTACGTGTCAACATGCACCCAATTATTTTTAGGTTTTAATCACACATATGAATATCTCATTTATTCATGACCACTGCATCTAATTTGCAGCGAGGTATAAGAGACATGACTTCTTTGTTCTGCAAACACGTGAAATGAAGCGAAATTGAAACAGCTGCAGAAACATCTTTGATGCACGAGACAAAACATAACTCCATGCTACCCATTCTGTGGTCAGTGCATAAAGCATAACCATCATGACTGACACATCCACACAATAAAAAGAAAGGGTGAAATTCTGAAAAGCTCATCTCAGTAATACATATTTATATTAGTTGCAGTTGAAATGCTATCCAAATAGACCTTGCCTCAGCAAGGGAACAAATATGAATTATATATCCAGTAACCTATAAGGACTTCACTTGGCAAATAAGGGTGAATAATACATACTATGAAGCGCTGAAGATGCACTTTTCAAGCCGTTAAGCCGCGGGGACATCCACATTGGTGAAATGTCAAAGCCTGAAATCCACAGGAGATACATTCCTGGATTTGTAAAGGGATTTTCTTTGAAGCAGATGCTGGTGAATATTAATGTCCAGAGGAACTGTTGTTGTCTGGCTTTGTGCAGCTCAAAATGGTCATGACAGCATGGAAAGAGACTGCCCAGGTCGTATTCTTAAAAATGCTGCAAAAGAATAACCGTAAAATTAATCTTAGAATGACTCCTTTACCTACCTGAGGTCAGATTTGCATCACTGCATTGGGTCTATTCAGACTGGAGTAGAATAAACTCACGCATCACTAAACATAATATGGACAAAATACAAATACAATACAAGGGTTCGGTATAATTCATTTATATAAGTTAATACGCAGTAGAAAGTATGTATACTGTGATATACTCCTCCTACTTGACCATACCAACATATATACACAATACTGTAAATATACAACCTAAATACCTGAAATCACTTAACGCATCACCCCAGGAATATCCCAATACATCTCATAGTTAGTGAAGCAAACAAGTAGATCTGCTCACATCTGGTGACGATGACACATCTGTCTCTTCCATTAGGACCTGCCTATACTAAAGCTGAGCATGCTTTTGATTGCACCACTTCTAAACTGCTGTGAAATGTAGTTCGTAACTGCCTGTTGACCTGTGTGCAGTGAGTGTCTTCCAGACATGGGCTGTTCTTCCTCCCGTAGGATATGAGCAATGTGATGAAAGTGACGAAGGTGAATGTGAATCCCACACCTGAATCATTTCAATCAAAAGTCTTATGCGCTGTCCCCCTCACTTCTAAAGGAAGTCACAGGGTCACAGCTCTATTACATTTTCACTCATCTCATTCGATTCGATAGTCTCCTCTGATGGTAATGGCTCAGATAAAAAAATTAGGACACAAACACCATACAGTTTTTTTTTTCTTCTACAAAAATAACCGAGCTGCACGTTAAAATAAATAATTTTAGCATATGCGATTTCCATTTTATGTCCAGTCGCTTGGTGGATTCAGAGTCGTGCAGCAGCATGATGGAAACAGAATAACTGGGTACATTGCTACTGATACTAAAACCTTACTTTGATAATTAAAGTAAATAAAAATTTACTATTAAAATAATTTACTAGCAAATATCAGTGCAGTTAAACAAGTTCAGCACCGGCAGATGGTTACAGGAACACCGCATGAAACTTGTGGATGCATAATGTCTTTCTGACTTTGTTCTTTGAGGTCTTACTTTTGTGATTGTTCTTGCAACCCCGTGTTTGCTTTCCCCTGATTAACACAGATATATGTGAACTAACTTTCACTGAGATATTTTAACTGCCTAGGCAAACATTCAAATATTTCTTTGTAGACAGGATGTTTAATATTGGAAGGAGGTGATGATTGCAGTAGGATTACCATCAATGAACGACTGCACATCACTAAAAAAAACAAATAAAGGTTCAGTTATTGCATCTATTTATGGGAAACTGTCTTGTCTTGTCTCTTGGGCTGTTTTGCTACACAAGGAAGGATGCATTTGGCTGAACAAAAAAAAAAAACATTCTTTTCAACAGTACACAACCTCAAACTTTAAAAAACAAAACCAAAGTAAAATCACATTCTACTGCCTATGCTGTCCAATTTACATGTGAACTTATGAAGGAAACGACAGCAATAAACTGCATTTTGCCAAAAACATTTTAAGGTTTTTGGTAAATATAACTGAAACACTAACGCTAACTACTACATGATAACCTGTCAAGAGTCGAATAGGGACAAATAAATGAAGGGGCTGTGATAATTAGTTTGGCAGCGGTCGTGATAATCGAGGGCGTTTTTTTTTTTCTTTAAATTTTAGGAAAGACCTTGAGCTGGGCATTGCTGCAAAAAAAGAAATAATGATCAAGATGAGGCTCTGTGGACATGGGGATGGTGCACTGCAGCATGCCTGTGCTAATAGCAGGAGAAGGGATGGAGGAGAGAGACTGGGAAAAGAATTTCAGTGATTTCTTTTTGAGTGTGGGGGGGGGGGTTGCCGGAGAACACCATTTGATATAATTGCCTCCACATGTGAGGGGGCTCTTAAGACGTCTGTAGTGCTGGGTTCTTCTTCCATCAGATACCAGTGTCTAAAAAGTCATTTCTGTTAAACGCAGACACTCAGATCCTGCTGCCTCTTCCAGCTTTAAGCATGTCGTGCTGCTGTGGATAATGCTACCATGTGGACCTGGTTCAGGAAAAACACTTCCATATGTTGCGTTTGCATGCTTTCCTTTCAAGATTTATGAATGAATAAGGTTCATTCGCTCCAGAGTCTGTACGGCCATTGACAAGCTCATGTTAGGAATTTCACAACAAAATCCATTTGCTTTGTTGTCATGCGTTTGTTTGTGACTTTGCCAAAGTACTTACTTTAGCTGTGCATATAGGACAGTGTAACGGATGTTCTTCCTCTTTTACAATTACCCCAAAGATGTGGTTGCACTCATCTGGTTCTTATTGTTTACTGCAGTGAATGTAAAGACTCGCATGATGAAATCACCGACGAAAGTAAGATTTCAAACACGGTGACTGGAACCAGTCTCTCGGTCATCTTCAATGTAAATCTGCTGTTTCCTTTGAATGTTTTTATTAACTGTAGATTATACACATTGATTGACACAGCTGCAATGACAATGGAAGAAGAAACAAGGCTTTTGGGACACTTTTCCCCAAACTCCTCCGTAATGAATTTGTAGTTTAATTAACTTCCAAAATGACCCATAGACGCGTTATATCACCTGACACCCCCATCTACAGAGCACCACTGTTTGTTAGTGCTGCTCAAACTGGTATAAGACATTCCCATGTTCAGTTTCCTATCTGTCACAGCATAGTCGGGTTTGGATTGGATTTATGGCTCAGATAAGCTACGGAAAAAATGGTGTATGTAGAGACGCAAAAAAGGAAGCAGGCTTAGGGGATCGTGGTTAAAATAAATCAAATATCAATGTAGAAAAGAGAAGTAAGCAAGAGTCAATTCCTCCTAAAGCTCTTATATTTTAGTTTAAGTTTCATCTGCTGCTTTGCTATAACATTAATGTTTAAATGCTTTAGTTTAAGATTGAGAAATTAGGGTCAGTTAAGGGAAAACCTGGCTGACGGAAAAAAACTACACTGCGTTACAGAGCCGTCCAACCTGCTGCAACCTTCTCTGTAAGATTAATGTCTGCTGCGCGACAGTTCCACCTTTGCTCTTAAAGCGTCGTAATTCTCAGCGGCTGCTACGCGTCTTTGTCCTTTAAGAGTAAACACAGTACAGTATGTCAAGTAGGCGGTTTAGCAAATGACTGATGTGAAACGTTTTTATTTACAGAGCAGTTACAGCACAAATGAAAACGCTATTACATAAAAGTCCTGTTCATTATATAAACAGGCAGGAATTTGCACATTTGAATTGTATCATCTTCTACTTCCTGTAAACTGCATATTCATAATAAAAAAAGAAGAACAAATAAGGCACCAGAGTCCAATTAGAAGAGGCACATTCTGTAGCAGATGCAAGGAAACCAGTGTCACGTGCCAAATACTGTTGAATTGTCCAACTGCAAACAGACTTGACAGAAACAGTTTTATATATATGGATGAAGTGTGAAGCAAAAGCAAAAAAAAAGCCTTGTATGGATTTCAAAGATGAGTCTACAAAGGACTTTGACCTAACTTCACACATACCGAACCACATTTCAAAAGGAAGTAATTCAGCTCCTGTCTGCCTCTCTAACCTTTGCTCCTGTGGTTGGATGCTGCTCTGTGCTGAACCTCTTGAGGGCACTGCAAACGGGGAGCTCCGCAGAGAAATGGCCTCAGTAGCCACGCGGAGGCTCGCTAGTTTTCTCCAATTGACATTTCCCATCATGCCCACACAGCCTGCATCAGTATTCACAACCCGAGTGGAAGAGGCCACTGGGGACTGGAGGAAAGGCAGTGAGAGAGACAACACAGTATGGAAATACAGTGGGGCATTGAGCCTAGATGAGTCACTTAACTCCCTATTTGTGCTTTCTTTATTCAATGACTGTCGTTATCTCTCGACTGAAGTTTCCACTTTATCCCTCATTAGAAAACAGTACATGTGAAAGAGTTTTAATCTGACTCGTTGTGTTAAATGCAGATATGGGAGTTTAGGTTTCTTTAAAAAGCAGGAGGAAAAAAAAAAAGCAGGAGGAAACACAGGAAGACACAAAGACAAGTAGAGATGGTAGATGGGGAGACGGAGATGTGCTTTGAATGCTGAAACACCATGTTGGACCAGGCTGGCCCCACAGCCCAAGGTCTCAGGAAGTGATTAAGCGTCTTCAGATAACACAAGATGATGTGTACGTGCATGTGTGTGTCGGGAGGAGAGCTGGTGGGAGTTCAGTGTGGGCGGCCAATCTCAAAGTCCGCTTCCCGAGGCTCTCCCTAAAAGTGGGGTCGTCACCTCTTGATCTTGAAATTGAATTCCAATGATTCCAGTTTCCTTCGTGTAAATCCTCTTCCCTCAGGGCTTCCCACCCACACACTGTGCAACAGGACCTGTTTACAGTGCAGCCTCTAGCTTCTTCATTAGTTTCATATGAATTGTAATTAGAGCTAAATTGGAAACTCTTCAGTTTACTGGAATGTCTGAAATGTAAATTATTATTTTAGTTTATACTGTAGAGTAGTGTTCACCATCCAAACCCCTTGATTATTCCTTGATGTAAATAATTCCAGCCTATAATCCTCACCACACACGCCAGTAACCCAGCAGGCAATCACAAAACATACTTACCAGTCAAAGTTTCTGGTAAAATAGTTGCTGAAGAGCAATTTGAGTTGAGCTCAAAGGCAATTTAATCATTCCTGAGCTGAAACCACCAGCAGCATTAGCATTAGCAGCACCCGGGGTCCAATTCCAGCACCTAATTTAGATTCCGGCTTTGGATTTAAACCAGCAACAGCAAACCTTATGACGCTCTGCAGACGGAAACGGCACATTTGTTGGCTGTCGTTCATTATCGGGAAGGGCACGACAGATGTTTGCTGGGTAAAGCTGCCCGACGAGGGAACCCAGCCACTCATGCGAGTGAAGAAATGCTTACATCAGTTTGGTGTTTACCACAGCCCCGAACGCAGGATGCCAAGCGTGAAGCAACACATGCCAGAATGAACAACAAAGCAGATGTAGCTGAAGTGTTCAGTCCAACTGCAGCTGCAAAACTATACTGAAAATCTTTAATGTGCGGAGAAAGAAAATATATTTTTCAGTAGTGTTTGCGTGTTTAATTCAATTTAAATTCAAACTATAGCAACCGTAGATGGCATTATTGGGGAACCTTATTGGGGACTGATGGATTCAATGCTGAGAGACGTCAACTTGCTTTTTGTCCACATGGACTCATGCTAGCAGGTTCGGAGCAGAAGATGTTGTCCTGGTCTTCAGCACAGAAGGGAACAGCAACGTATTGACAAAATCTATAAATCTATATGACTAAACCTAAACAAAGCACTTTTCCGTTGCGCTGTCAGATTCCAAACCGTGTGTGTGTGTGTTTGTGTGTGTGCTTAAGAAACCTACTGTAAGTAATGCAAAGGTCTACAATACAATCAGCCAAGTATCAGCTACTGTTACGCTGAGAGAGTTCTTTCAGCTTGCGCTTTAAAGCCAAAGGGATTCAGTCTCTTCTGGATACTCAATATTCCCTGTTGGATGTGCCTGAGCTGTGGTAGACAAGCAGTAGCTGTGAGCTTTGGTGCGAGAGTTCACATCATTACACCGTTGCACTTAAAAAGCAGGCCACAAGCTTAACAAGAGATTTTTACTTCACCTTTGACATTTAGCATGTCAATGAACCGCTCAGTAGCTCTCCTCTCTGCAGCTCCTCTCCTCATTACCCTCTTTGGCTAGAGAGCACACGGCTCTGCAGCTCATTCTCTTTTTTCTTTTTTTTTCTATCTCATTATCTTTTTTCCTTTCCTCCTTCTCCCCCCCATTCCCTCTGTCTTTCTCCGGCAGCTTGGCCAAGTCAACTGAAAAGGAGACGTTCTGCTCACGTAGTTGGACCACTAGGGCTCTGTCTGCACAGTCAGTGGTACTTTGCTCTTCCCCTGCAGGCTCCCTCCTCGGGGCTATAAGGCTCAGCCCCATTCTATTCCAAACTAGATAAAGTATGCTCCGTGTCAGCACTTTCTCCAGCAGCCTGGCACTCTGTTTATTTTTGCAAGACACTGAGTTGAATAGACTTTAATAAATACCGTGGCCTGAGAGTCAGGGAGCCATCTGAGCTTGTCACAACTTGTAACTAAGCTGGTGCACCAGTTCAGACCAGTGATTGGGTGTTCACTTAATGCATGAGTGAGTGTGCAGCTCTCACCCGAGTGGCTTGGAAATTGCACTGGTCAGTATGCTGCAAGGCAATCGCAGCTGCACACATTCCCTGAGCCTCTCGTGTACACAAATGGGCAAATTTAAAACTCTCCGGAGTTCAGGTTGAACATCTCAAAGAGCACAGTGCTGAATAGAAATCGATCAGCAATAGATCCATCGAGCGCTACATTAGAGCTATAATTTCTTGGAAGTCTTCCATGCAATCCTGAAATCCATTTGCGGAGGATTTTATGTTGCCATATACAGGCAGGTCACATCCTGCTGTGGTTTGAATTGATTCAGACACCTGTAGAGAAACGGACAAATGGAAAAAGAACCCAATATTAGAAATGACACTTACAGGAGAGGTGTGATAAGGGAAGAAAAAATGAAAGGTGACGACAAACTTCACACTTTGATTTAATGACTTTAATGAATTTATAAGCTGGTGATTTTATGATGGCTGTTGGAAAATACAACATTATGGGATGAACTGGCACATTTTATAGAGGTAGTTAAGAAGATGATGTTTTGTGTAGTATGAAGATACTGCAGGCAACCAGTACTACTTCTGAGATTCATATTCATTGTAAAGACCTGAGCTGATGCTCTGTGATGTTTATTTTCAGACATGTCAGACTATTCCTTATAATCTGGAAACATAAAACCACTTTGCTCATAAATATTGATGTTTAATTGAATCTGGTGAAGAGGTTTTTTTTATTGCCACCTGGAAATTGGCATTGACCATGTACACCTCATTATGCCTGTTTGGTCTTTATTATTCATTGCAATGTACTGGATAGACAAGTGCAACACAAGTGTTTTTTTTAGAAGTGACTCATGCTGTAGAAAAGTACAAAGTTATGCATGAAACTGGTTTATGTAAGTGAATAATGTTGAAACACTGATAATGAGGAAGTACTCAGGATGTGCAGACATGATATGCATGAAAACACACAATGAAAGTGCAGCTAAATGCCTTTGAAACATGAAACCATCCAAACTAAAAGGGATATGGCTATTTAGTTTAGTATTGGATGGGCCTGTCATCTCAAGTCGGGCTCTGTTGCTCTATTGACTTCTCTTTTTCTTGTCAGTGGGTTTCAGGGTTTAACTTGGAGTTGCTGAAAATTCCACAGTGGTTTCATCCGGTGTTAATCTTTAGAGATTTGCATTAGTGTCCAGAGACACCTTTGATCTTTCTAAAGACTTTGATTGGATGTGTGAATGAGGGGCCCAATTTCCCATCATGCATCCACTGGATTAAAGGTAGAGAGGGAGGGTTATTTATAATTTTGGAAGTTGTTTTCAGGTCAGTGCAGGCTTTCAGAAGCAATCAAACAGATTTCAGTGGCAGTGGCACAGAGACAGAGGAAGGGGGCGGACGCCCGGGTACGATTTCAAACTCGGTGAACTTATGACGACAGCACTCTCTGTTTCAGTGGTTTGTCTCTGTAAACTGTGGCTGGATGAATGGAAGTCAAAGAGAACAGGGGTGCTGCTGACAGGGGCTGGGGGAAAAATCCTGATATTGTGAGGCATTTTAAACGATGATATAACAAAAGATGTGTATGAATATTCTACAAACATATAAAAAAAGATTGAGAGAAAGGTGATATTTTTGGCTGGAGGACACATGTTGGAGCCATGAATTTTACCCCTCTCTGGTGTGAAACCCATCCTTGAGAGCAATTATTAACAGCATTGCCTCTTTGCTGACTCAAATCCGCTGGGCTTCAGCGACAGCTGGTCTCTGCTCTCTGCTCCGTCCACGCCTCACCTTTCAGCAGAACTAGGAGCTTGTAAACATTGTCTCAGTGAGGCCTGAAACCTGTTTTCATGCCACATTAATGTGTGCAGCAGTGAAATCAAGTCTCCCGTCAACAGCTGCCACCCCTGCCTGCCTGGCAGCAGTGCTGGGCTAGATTTGCCATTAATTTGTCGCACCTGACAGCCGACTCTGCCGGGTACCCTTCGTCTACAGCACTTTTCTGCTTTGTGCCTTGGAGGGACATATCTTGCCCTTGTGAGAATAAGCCTGAAATATGGTTAGGGAAGAGAATGGGACAAAATAGGAGCCCCAGGCTGTTACATTTTATGTGTATCTAGGCCAGGCCACATGATTTGGTGGAAAGTTGGAACAACCGGGCTCAAATCCATGGGGTACAGCTCTGCCTCTTACTAAAATAACTGGGGCTGCAGACATTACCTTAGCCAAGTCAGATAGGGTTGAAATCAAGAGGAGACTAGACTGAATCAGGTTTACTGTCTCGATGAGAACACAATCTGTTTGTTGCCACTGTCTGTATTATTAGTGCTTGGGGGTAGAGAGAGGAGCAGCTGAACTTAACATAGTGTTGTTTTTTTAGAAATTACAACAGTGAAAATATACTTTCTGAAGGTGTTGCCTGAACTTAATACAACAGGGATTTCTGTACTATTTCACTACTTTTTACTAAAGTAACATTTTAAATTTAGGAGCAGAGTATTTCTATACTGTGATGTTGTCTGGGTCGTTTTTTTATCCATTTGTTACTTTATGAGTTTTTTATTGTTATGTTTAACAGCTGAAATGGAAAGAAAAAAGAGTATTAATACTTTTTCTACTTTTCATGCTGATTTCTAAAGTCAGCAGCTTCCTGTCTCAAACTGATGCTGAGAAATTAGTCCATGCATTTGTTACTTCTAGACTGGCCTATTGTAACTCATTATTGACAGGTTGAATAACTTATTAAAAAGCCTCCAGTTAATCTAAGAATGCTGCAGACAGAGCTTCTCTTCATAAGCTCTCTGTTAAATATCTAGAATAGAGGTTAAATCCTTCTCCTCACTTATAAAGCACTAAATGATCAGGCCCCCACATATTTTAAAGACCTGATAGAACCTTATTATCCCAGCAGAGCACTTCGCTCTTAGAGTGCTGGTCTACTTGTGGTTCCTAAAGTTTCTAAATGTAGAATGGGAGGCAGAGCCTTCAGCTCTCAAGCTCCTCTCCTGTGGAACCAGCTCCCAGTCAAATTTTGTTACCTTTAATCCAATGGCTCAGGTGATTCTGAACCGTCTCTTAGTTAAGCTGCTATAGATTTAGTTTGCTGGGTAACCTCCCACATGACACTGAGCTCCTCTCGTCTTCTCTCTCTCCACTATTATGACACATTGATAAGACATTGTTTCTTCTCTCTCCCCTGGTTATGCTTTGTCCTCTCTCTCGCTCTATGTCTCTCTGTCATCCGTACCTTTCTACAGGTGTCCAGTTTCCTGCTTTGTGGCCGCTGGTCCTTCCAACCTGCCCAGTGCTTCGTCTGCTGCTCCTTGGTGTTGTGTTGATCTCTGTTGGCCGCTGTTCTTTTCTCTCTCCTTTGTACACTCACCCCACTCGAGGCAAATGACCGCCCACCCTGAGCCTGTTTTCCTCTCCACTGTTGTCTAGTTTTGCTCAAGTGGCCTGCTAGCTCAATGAGTTAAGCGTCAGACTGGGATGCAAAAAGTCGCAGGTTCGAAACCCTGTTTGACTCCTAGTCCAACCCAACCAGGTGTATCCTTGAGCCAGACACCCAGCGCTAGCTCCTTGTAAGTCGCTTTGGATAAAACCATCTGCCAAGTAAAGTAAGTGAGACTGTTGGGTTTTCTCCCTAATTCTTTATGTTTACACTTATACTGTATTTTGCAAGGTCTTAAACCTGCTATGTAAAGTACCTTGAGACGACCTTTGTTATGTGGGGCTATACAAATAAAGATGAATTGAATTGAATTTGATACACAAAGGACTTGATGGTGATCTGTTACCGACGGCATGATGTACCATGGCATTGTATCAGTACTTACTATTACATAAATCATCTTTCAACTCTCATATTTCTTAGCTTAGCCTTTCTAAACTCGCCGACATTAAGATTTTCTTCAGTTCGCTGCAAAGAGACACAAATGTAAAGGCAGGAAAGGTTCATTTTCTTTAATGTATGCGTGCACAGTATTTTGTTATTGATGAGGATGACATTCTCACCAGTAATGGAGCCTGTGGTGAATTTGCAAAGGTTGAAAGCAGTACTGTAGGTGAGCTTGCAACTGAGAGTGTTGAAACGTTCCAAATCAATGTTGTTGTCCCATCAGATGAAGCACTTAACCCCACCCTCTGATGTATGGTCATACTGGAACGGTATTACCGTCATCATCACACAAGGAACGCACAAACAAACATTACTGCTCGCATCAGCATCTGATGCAGCAACACACAGTGGCCTCGGCTTCCAAATGGACAATAATGTTTGACTAAGAGCTGCAATAAATGAGCTGTGAAGGTCGGGCCTCTCACCTGTCAACATGTGACACTTAAAACATTAATTTGTTTCCCTTGGGGCCTTCAAAGTATTGAATTTCCCACTGGACCTAAGACTGTTCAACTATCTCCAAGACAGAAAGCAATACCTTCACTGTTTATTACTCTTTTGGGCTCGCGCTGTGAAGAGATTGTGATTTCGAGACAAGACATAAATGAGGGTTTTTGTGCGGGTTTCTGTATGCTTACACAAGACCATTATATGTGGGTATTAGCAATGGCGTAATAAAGATTGAGCCTGAGATACCCAGTGAATAACATTTCATAGTTGTCATCATCACATGGCTCATAATGCCTTAATCTTTTATGCATATTTATCCTTAAAACAACATAACGTCCATGAACAGGCCTTCCTTTGTCATCCATGAATGTCAACATCCCCGTTATCCCATCAGTTCCTTCTGCCTGAAACCTTAAACCGCCAAACACCTGTTCTTTTGTGTGAGCTGGCATTTTACAGCAGGGTTTCTCAGACGTGCAGCGGAGCCTCTCCCCTCGCTCTCACTCAACCCTCTCATTTGGTTTGTCTCCTTCTCTCTTTTTGTCTCCCTCCTCCCCTCCTACACGTCGTCACCCCCTTCTCCCCCTCTTTTTCTTACACTTACACTCTCCCGTTTCTCTTTACTCATTGTTATATCTTGCTCTCTTCATTCTTTTTCCCCTGCTCCCTTTACCAAATCCGTCAGTCTACGTCCCTTCTTCTCTCTTTCAGTAGCCTCCACTCACGTCCTTTGCCTTTCATTTCCTGTATTTTTATTGATACACATAGACCATCACTTTTCTTTGTTAATGTCTCTTGTGGCCCCCCTCATAATTTTTAACAACATTCTTTCTTCAACTCATGGTGGTTTTCATTTACACTACAAAAGCACAAGTAATTACATCCCTATCCTCGGTTATTACATTAAGCTTTCAGATGTAAAGCCCTTGACAAAGTTTTCCGCCGTAATTTTTGCATCCAAGCTGCAGGGATTTGCTCTCACTCGACCACAAGAGCATTAGTAGGGTCCAGCGCTGATGCTGGGGCATAAGTGCTGGCTCACAGTCCACTTTCTAGTTCATTCAAGTGATTGGATAGGAACTGAGCTCAGGGTAGTCAGGTTCTTCCACATTAAACTGTAAAATCCATTTCTATGAGCAAGCTGGATGGACACTGTTGAAAATGGGCCCAGATCAGATGTACATAAAACTACACAAGAAAGTAGCAGCAGGTTCGTTTTCACCTATTAGACCTTTTCCTGATCCGAACCCAGTGCGGTGATTGACCTCAAACATGAAACACTTTCATAATGCTGCAGATGTGCAACTTCAACACTGGATAGTAGCCTGTGTACATTTCATTGATGTGCTAGGTATCGGCGCGTTTGCGACTCGTCATTTCCCAAGGACTTTTAGGTTATCACCACAACTGAAAATCTGGAGTCTCGGTAGTAAAGCACGGTGGCTATATTCAATAAATGCAGACGAGATATAGGCGGTGAGATGACACACTGCTCTCTCTTTCTAGCCCCCATCTCCAGCAGCTCTTCTGTTTGTGCCTGTATGGAAGACGAGGTAAAAGAAAGGGGGGAAAAACCCTCTAACCCTTTTCTCATCTCCTTTTATTTTTGAAAGCTAGCCTTTGTGGAGCTCCCGGGAGCAGCTCCAGTGTCTCCAACCGCAGCCAGGGCTCTTTTCATCGGGAGAGGTTTGAAATCTAACTGACCCTATTCATGCACTGCCAGGCCTTTGCTTGTGCTCATGCTACATAATACGAGGCAATGGGGAATGCAAGTTATTCAGTGGAGGGGGAGACAACAGGAGAAGAGCACCAGGGGAGTCTAGATCTGATCAACAGCAGGCTGAATTTTACAAGTGCTTCTTTGGACTTCTTTGCTCTTTAAGAAAATGTCATTACCTGGAGGTCGCCATTCAGGAAACTGTACAACGTGACAGTTTTTACGTTTCTAGTTTCACTTCTCGTCCAATCCATAGTTTTAAACTGGTACTCCAGAATGTCTTTTTCCTCCTGGTGACCTCTTGCTTTGGTACCATGCTGCGGTCTTTCCAAAGATTCCCTGTCAGTCAAACAGTATGCACAGCACTGGGGTGCCTTTCCTATTGGATCTCTTTATAAATAAAAATCATTCTCTGTAGCTGACCCTCTTTTCTTCATCATCAGTGTGCTGCTCATGCTCCGCGGTTCTTATGTCTATGTCATGATTGTGGTGTGAGTCCACCAAGAAAAACTAACTGATCTGTTTTTCTTTTTTTCTTCCTCTGGCCATAAGCTAATAGTGGTACATGCAGACATCTGTGGTAATGTTTTTCTTTGTCGTTAATGTAAAGAGTAAATAAAATAGAATGTTTTGCTTTTATTGTTCTAGGAACCCAGTGCATGCTGGGATGAATTACTCTCGTCTGATATTAACAGGCTAGCCTGAATTGCTTTAACTAACTTTGAGATGATGTGGCCTTTAAAGCTCACAGATTTCTGTAAACCCCTAATGATCTGGCATCTTCCATATCTTCACTCTTATAGGAGATAACTCCCCTTTGTGTGGGTCTCTGAATTCATTTTACTTCTACTCTGGTGAGAGGCCTTCCCACGAGAGACCCAATAGTCTCATCTCTTTAAAACTTTTAGTCTTCATTTTTTCTTAATTACTTGAGTACACTTTTATGTTTTGGCACTGACGGCACCTCTCTGTAGTAAAAAAGGAAGTAATTAACTGGGTATAGTATAGTATTTGAGGATTTATTAACCATACTGTTTTAGTTTTGAACTGTTCAGACAAACATCATTTAACACTGGAGGGATTTCAAACCTCCAGTATCACCAGCTGCTCCCCACACCGCGAGGCTGCACTGAAATGTGCTTGTGTCAATACAGACAAGCCAAATGGTCTGTGTGTTTAAACTCTCCAATGGGACGACACCCAGGCTTTTGACTAGTTATAATGGGAACACCAATGTGTGAAATATGTTATGCAAAGGAAGCAGGCGAGTGATGTAGCAAAGGGCCACCGTTTGGCACTAAGTCGGGAGAGTCAGCATTAAAAAACAGGACAAAAGCAAACAAGCCGCTGACATTCACTTTTGGCCGCCGCGGCACAAGCATGAGGCGCCTTCCGATGTTGGCCGAGCGAGGGGGAAAAATAGAGGGCAGTGGGCTCCCCAAGACCGCTGAGGGACTCTGGAGTCATTGTTCAGAGCTTTACACTGCTTGTCATATGCAAATATAATAAATTAAAGTACTTTATTGTAACAGTAGCTAAGTTACAGAAATGTGGGTAAATGCAGGTCCTCACAGGCCCATAGAAGAATAAACTTTGATAAGAAAACATTTCAGCAGTTTTCACATGAAGTGTTTATTGATTCGTAATGTAAACTCTAAATTGGAAACCACTTGACAGCACTTCCTCCATGCAGCAGCAGCAAATAACCATCTGTTTTTCATTTAATGTGGAGAATTCTGTTGAGGAAGAAAAGTGAAATCCATTTCCTTTATGAAGCCTGCCGTTAGTTTACCATGGACGTACCATCCAGTGCATCCACCAATTGTAATCTAGCAGTGCAGTGTTTTTGAGGAACCCACTGTTTGTCTCCTTTACATGAATTCGTTTAGCTAATCAGAGCCAACCTGTAACCTTGATAAGTTCTGCATGTTCTGAGTTACAGGCAGAGGGGAAGCTGTCAAAACTTGACATGGTCAACAAAAGTGTGAAAAGAAGGCTACAGAATCTGGCACCTTTTACTGTCGCAGTGGAGTAAGGTGAAGTCCATTTGTTTGCTGTAGTCTCTGAGATCATTGCTTCTGACAGCTGAAATATTCAACGTTGTGAAACTCACAAATTATGAATAAAACACGTGTTGTGCTTGACTGTTCCATCAATAATAATAAAACCACGGGCACCCTTTGCTTTTGCTAACACTAACAGTATTAATTAAAATGGTAACACAATTAAATGACAATTAATCACGCCGCCTTAATGGACAGAAGACTGTGAAAACTGGGCCTGACCTTCAAAAAAGTATTTTCCTTTTTGCATGTTAAGAAAATAAGTCATTTAAACTTTTTACGTCAAATTAATTAGAATGTTGCCTTGTTTGTGCCCGAAGATAAATATGCAAAGAATAATTTTGCTTTGAATGGTTTGTGATAAATCAGCCATTTTTAATTAGGAACAGTCGTTTAGGAAATAGGCCGATACTGGCAGTTACAGTATGTAACTTAATGCTGCTAAAGAGCTTTAGGAGAACCATAAAAAAATAAAATAAAATAGCTTTGGTTAAAACAAACTATCCAAAAAAAAGAAATAATCAAAGTGTCATTTCATCAAATTTCCATGGCTTAAAAAAAAATCAGTATCTTTTTCCCTACGAGCAAGAACACAGGTTGATCCATGTGATCGATCACTGGAGGTGTGTGAAGCCTAATCCCCCCCCCCTCGCCCCCGGACACTGACTTCTGGGCTCTATCGTGGTCTTGTGTCTGGGATGAGCCGCTGACACACAAACTGTTTGGGCTCAGCACACATCCTAGGAAAAACTCATCTGGACACATTCAGCTATAATAGCGTCACGCTCGGATTGGCCCTGTGAGTACTGTCATGGCCTGTTGAGCACGAAGAGGGGTATTGGGTGGCAAGGACTGTGAAATAACAGTGGCGGAGGTAGGGAGGGGGGGGGGCACTCTCTACAATACACTGAAGCAGTGTGCTGTGTGCGTGTGATAAGCAGCTATGATCAACAATAATACTAATCATGACTACAATGAAAGAGGACAATTTTATCACAATCCTGTGGATCTTAACACTGATTTCTGTGTCACATCGCCTGGTGATTGCGCCATTGTCTGCCTCCCTCTGCAGATAGGGGACTGCAGTCAGACCTGGAGGCTAAATCACTGTGCATTCATTGAACTTGAGAATCATCTCTTTTATTATGTCAAGAAAGCTGACCACCCCCTCATCCTGCGGGCACTTTACAAAACCAAACAATCAGGTGCAGGAATAGCAGCGCTATTGTTGCGTCTCCACATTTCATAGGGGCCCTCGCCTCCTCCTGCCCTCCTCCCCGAGTTTCAATCCAAACCTGAATGAGATCCTAACAAAGAGCTGTCAGTGGTCTGCTGGACGTGGTGGATTAAGCAGAGAAATGAAGACCTGTCGCAGACTCCAGCCAAATAGGCTCTGCGTATCTAAGAGCCAGTGGCAAGGTGCCACATTTTTTTTCATGACGGCCTTTTAATGAGCTCTAATTAAATATCTGTGTGGCTCAGTAATTGTCCAGGGGTACGAGGTGGAACACTGGCCACGTAAGGGACATGAAAAACAAGAAACGGGAGCAATAAACTCTCAATGCGTGACTTACTGTAGCCAGTGTTATAACCCGTCGAAATGTTTTTACCTCCACTTTATGATTAGTATAAACCAAACATGTCTGAGAGATGACGTACAGGCCCTCCAGCATTTCTGTCAGGCTCATTAAAAGTGAAGAAAGAAACCGACAGGCCATCAATGTCTCCAGCATGGCCTGTTCAAGCTGGCACTTTACCACAGTACTGTTGTTAGAAAAGTATACAGAACAGTATATCTAGCTGTGGGTGGCATGTATCTATCACTGTGTATGTGGAGAAAGGGAGAGAGAGAGACAGAGAGAGGCAGCCTGCAGCCATGTGTTGTATTTTTAGTGTCAGCGACCAGTGTCGACACAGAAACATGAAGTTTACCTGATGTTACAGACACTATTCTGTCAGCTGTGCGACTTCTTAGATGTTATAAACATTCAAGTGTCAGTGCTCACTCTCCAGAAGCCCCAAAAAGCGGTACACGTAGCCCCCAGCTCTTTGTTATATTCACTATTCATTTGATCGTTTTGCACAACGCTGGCAAATCTTCTTCAAATACTCTTTTTGTCTCTATTGTTGTGTGATATATTTTGTGGTGATCAGTTAGATTCCCAGCCCTGGCTGGCTTCATGCTTTCACAGGGGGAGCCTGTCCACGAAAAAACTTTGCCAAGGGGATCAATAAAGTGTCAGTTATTATTATTATAAATGTCATGTATCTGTAATCACTTTCCAGTTAATGTTATAAAAGTGGCATTGTCTTAAAATTTGGAAAAGTTAAGCATGCCTGTTGTTTCTCCTAAACTGATGTCGCACATTGGATCAAGTTGTTCATGCATTTGCAAAAACCAAATCTCATAAAGCCCATTTCTCCTCGCTCTCCTCTTCCTGTCGCAGAATGTTTGTGTGGGAGCAAGAGTTTCTGCGTACAGTAAAAGCGGACGCAGTGAAAAAGCTTCGGATTCATCATTCTGTGTCACATTCCTGTGCAGGATCCGTGTGAACACCTTCCAGCGAGTGCGATTCCTTCCGCCTGGCTGTGTTTTATTCATGGGTGCCTTCCTCTGCTCCACTAAGCAGCTGAGGTACCAAAGCTCCAGGAGGATGTGTAGCATGTGCTACAGTCAGAAAGGAGCTGATCAGAGATGTCTATTTTATGAATCTGATTTAGAATATTTAGTTCCATAGTATTGTTTGTGTGAGTGTGTGTGTGTGTGTATTATGACCAATCAATGTTGGGGACAGACATAAACCATGCAAATGAAAGACTACACCTAAAAGTCACGTTTAGTTGCCAGACTAGCTAACTTTTACAGAGACCAGCTAAAAGGTAAACCTGGAGAGAATGAAGATATTAACTGCAGACACGGCCGTGTCTTACCAGTGTACATCTTATTAGCACACTTCGTAACAGTGACACCACTGTGGCAGAGGAACGCTTCGCTTTGCGTACAAAATGAAGAAACAATCCTACATATTGTACATCTACATAAACAGTACGTAAACCAAAACAATCCCTGACAAAATTCCTAACAGAGATATTAAAAACAAAGAGCAATCCGTACAATAAGTCACGGAGTAAGGATGAGATTACTTCTCCTGATTATCCACCTGAACATGACGTGGTCACAAACTCCTTCTTCTCCCGTGATTCCTTAATTTCTCCTAGAACTAGAATTATACTTCTATTAGTGTTTTCCATGATTTTTAAATCAAACCGTTAATGGATTGTTTTGATCCTTCAACTCAAATGTGGAGGAGTCAGAGAGAAGAGGCATAGAAAGAATGTGTGCTGAGGGGAAAAAAAAAAGAAGGACACAAGGGAGAAAGACACAAAGAGGAAAAACACGCCTGCACAACTTGTCTGAACTGAAGATCTATCTCATGACTTAAACATTCTGGGGGATAAAATATGCCCACACTGCACGGATTCTTTTCCCTGCTAAACTTGCAGCTTGGGCAGTGTGAGAGGCATCAATGGGGTATTGTAGTGTTGGGTGCTGTGATCATATTGTGCTGTCTCATGGCTGGTGGACCTGTCTTGATCTCAGAAATAATAACTTTGCGTCACAAAAACAACTTGTTACCTGCACTGTGAAACAATACGAACCAACAGGTAATGAAAATAAACTGTTCTGGCAGGAGTTTCCCCGTGGCATCACATTGTCATCTCATAGCCTGAACACGACGACCTCGTTGCATGTTACATTCTTCCACTGCTGAATGTTGCTTTGTTGCTCAAAAGTACTTCTTCGGGAAACTCAATTTGTAGGAGGCTGGGTTGCATGTTGCTATGAATGCACGGACTCCCTATACTGACTTTAACTCTGGATTTCCAAATACTTGGCTCAAAAATGGAAGTGGAGACCAAAAACCAGATACTAACATATCCTATCATACATATGATAGAGATACATGGGTGACAAATACTACAGTATTTGCTACCAAACATTTTGCTCTACCAGCGCACACACAGCTTGTCATTCCCACTCAATATTTATTTTGTGAGTGACTCCGTTAATAATCGCACTGTTACGGGCAAAATTGAATGATGGATTCAAAAAAGGGTATCATGGCGCATGTTTATTTTAAAAGTGCAATGACATTCGGTTTGCACGGTTTGGGTTGGTTTGCTGCACCGGTTCTGTTGCAGAATGCTGCAGCAGTATTAGGGGAGTAATAAGTGAGCAACGGACTTTCATCATGCTAATAATAATAATAATAATAAAAAAAAAGTGTGTTAATGTGCGTTAAAAGGATTTTTGTCATAATGAATGAACACAATGACCTGTTCAGCCCTAAAGTCAATAAATTAAGCTCATTTTTAGTACAGATAATAAACACATCATACTCTGGTTATATTGTAAAACTGCAGGTTCAGAAATGCAATTCTGTTTCGACCAAGAGCTGAGAATCTGCAATATACCTGCCAGAGGCTGTCTGCCAAGCTTTACATTAAATGTACAGCAAACAGCGGGGCGCCTAGAGGGCACAGCACCACCAACAGTTTATGTCGGTGCCTCCAGCAGTTCTGTGCTACAGAAGTCGTGTGTAAGTTATTTTAAAGTCATAGTGTGTGAAAACAGATGTCAGATCTTCAGATGGGCTGATGCACAGATCCTGCTAAGTCACACTGAAACAGCATAAACACAATGATGAACTCACTGTTCAGCAAACACAATCTCACAACCTATAGTGTAGAAAAAAAGAGTCATGTCTTCTCTGGCTATTTTATATTAACCTGCACCATTATAGGGAGACGCGATACTGTTACAGTAATATGTCAGGGGAAGTAAGTCACAGGGTCCATAGCTGCTGTTGCTAACACTCAACAAAAAGCTGGAATGCACTGAAGGTCAGATTCCATTAGAGAAGTGTTATACAACCCGCTGTGGGTGGGAGGGCACAGAGGACGGCTTTCACTCGCTTGCCTTGCTGACTTCAGAAGCAACACAAATTCCTCAGGGGTATTTATCTGTAGCCAGGTGATTTCCAAACCTAACCATCTTCAGATTGAGTCACGAGGGAAGAGAAGTGCAGACGTGTAAGAGAAACATAGAAGGAAACAACTAATCTGCAACAAGGTGTTCATTAGTTTAAAAAAAGGGTGGAGGGAATGGAAAGGTTCATGTTTATTTTGTTTATTGTGTCCAGGAGATGCAAAGGTGTGGATGTCCTCCTGCGATAAAACACACGTGAAAGAAAAGGTTAATGTTTAAAACACCTTTACCCACAGGATGGTGAAAAAAAAAGGACAGATTGAGGAGTAAGTGAAGATAGTGTATCTAAAGTGAGGCGGGGGGGGGGGGGGGGGGGTAAGGAAGGGAGGGATGTAGGGTTGGAAATTAAATAATAATTGATACATAAAAATGAAACAGAAGAACAGGAATGGCTACAGCTTAGCATTTCTGTACTTGAAGGATCTAGTTGTGTTGAAAGACGTAGGTACAAACAGGTGTTCACGCAGTGAGCTGATCCATAGTTTCAGAGAGTGCTACAGGAAGGAAACAGGGGAATAGAGAACAGTAAGTGCATCTATATCCAGGCAGATTGTTCCACAGAGGAAAAGAAAGAAATCAAATCAAAGGACGTGAAGAAAAGAATTCACCAACATCTGGTCATCTGCTTAGGGTTTGTTACCTTCACACTCAAACAAGTAGAGGAACAAATAGGTGATGAAATCAAATGAGCTGATTTACAGGTATGTGTTTGAACTCATCATGTCTCCTCAACTCAACCCCTCGCTCACTCTGTGTCACACATCTCTGCTGTCCTTGTGGCAGACGATGCTATCTGTGATGCCTAAGCCGCAGCAGGATGAGGCTACCTGGTCGCCTCATGGCACAAATTAAACAATTCAACATGGTGCATGATCGCAAGGACCAGACTTAGCCGTTCAGAAATCTAAATGACGCGTCCTTTGTGTCAATTCCAGCGCGGGTTCACGAAATGGAACGCGGGACTGTGAGAGACATTCATTTATTTTATGTTCCAAACCCTTCAAACATCACTCTCGCTGGTTTTATTTCCCCTCGCCACCCCCCCTGTGATAACAAAAGAGGTTCTCTGTTTGTGGAGCCGACTACTGTGCCTTCAGTTTGATACATTGAGACATTAGCATTTAGATAACCCCCCTGAATATAGGACACGAGCGCAGTGAAAATGGAAACAGAATAAATACCGAATAATCAGGAGGTACGTTGTGAATTAACATAAGTTTGTCTTTTATACTTTAAATAAGAAGCGACTAACAACAACGGAAACATCTGATTTGCTCTGCCTGCATGGTGTTTTTCTTTCACACACGAGATACAAAACAAAACAGCGAGGGAGGCGAATCAAATAGAGCGTATTTGATATGACGGCTGTGGCCAGAGCTGGTGCTGCACGCCAACTGATGCAGTGGGTTCTTTTGTTCGAATCAAATTACAGATGTTTTGTGATCACAAGTCATTTTTCTTCCTTTTGACAGACATAAAGCTCGTTGAAAGCGCTGGCGTGAGCGTAAAATATGAGTGATGATTTGAGCTGTGAAACATTTGATTATAAAAACACATGGTCGTATAATTGGCAGTAGGAAGAGAAAGATTTGAGGTATGTCTAATATCAGTGCTGTGTGCAGTGCGGAACATGCATATTATAAGAAATATGTCTTTAGGTATCAGCACATATTTCCACTCTGAAACCTCGATTGATGTTTTCATACTGATGTTAGGTCGACTCAAAGCTGTGAGAGTCAGTGTGGCTTGTGGTTAAAAGCATTAATCCCACCACATGATAAAAGCGTTACCTTCCTGAATGCTTAACCAAACCAATGTGTTTTGTTAAACTGGTCTCTGGTCTTAAAATCTCTCTGGTCTCTGGAACCAACCATTCAGCTCCTGGTTCAGCTACTGTCTCTAAAATATCGAATAACATGTCGGGCAAATTTACACCATTTTAAACTTTGGGTCTTTGCTGCATTTGAATTAATTTAAAAGTAATTTAAAGCAATGAACTAAAACAAAGCGAATGTTCATCACACCACACATCAGTTTCATTTGGTAAGTCTTTCAAATTTCTGTAAAACAAGTTAATATGCAAACCAGTTGTTCCCAGTGACCCGTTAGGCTTTTGAGTTCTGCACTTATTATTCACTCATCATTCTTTCCCTGTGCTCACATATTATTTTCACATCCAAGTCCTTTATTTGATTTGAGTCACCAATCAGAGTGTGATAAAAATGGCTGGAACCTCGCTGAGATCAATCTGAGCTTCATGCTGAGAGAGACGTGGCCAAAATATTCTTTTTAAGGGGCATTCCACTAATGCCTTTTGAGGTTTTACTCTGCAGAAGTAGACTTTTTAAAACATACCCCAACATGCATGTAACGGTTTATTCTCCCATTTAGACAGAGAGAGAATACAGGTCATCTTCAATAACTCTAACACAAAGCAAGCGTCATTCTTGATCCCGTTCTGCGTTTTTTTTTTTTAAAGAAAATTCACTTGTCATCAGAGCTGCTGAGCGAAAGTGTTAGTGCTGTATGGACGCCCTGAGGCAATCTGTATTCTGGTCACCTGCTGCACAGCTTAAGGAGCGAGTTGTGACCAAAGGCACCCCATCACCCAGCTTTCCAGTGCATATGCAACCAGAGATACGTTAACACAATCAGCCACACATGTTTTCAAAAGCTGCACCTACAGCAGAATCTTGCCCTCAGCAGGCAGCGAGGAGGGGGGTTGGGGGGTTGAGTGAGCCGGTAACAGATGATTAAAGCTTGACAAAGGGTAAGGAGACATGACAACATGCCTGCAAGTCCATCAGCAGGGCGCAATATGAGCACCTTGCCCAGATTCCAGGTAATGGAGAAGAGGAGTGGGGGTAGGTGGAAGATGGTGGGTGGTGGTGGGGGGTGGGGTGCTAAAGTGATATTGCGCAACATGATCAACTTTCTAGATCACTTCAAAAACCAGGAAAAAAGGAAAAAAAAGAGAGCATTTTTTTGCTGGACAACACTGACGTTTAAATGGTATTAGTGGGTTTCTCCTGAATAACAACAGGTCAAATCAAGCATTTGCAATGAGTAAAACCCATCTGAGTAAAAGCTCCTAAAGCCTGCAGAGCCTCCGGTGATGGCAGGTGGTAGTTAACATTTCAAAGTGTGTTTTTCGTAGAGAGCCAAGAGGCAAAAATAAACAAAAAAAAAAAAAATAGGGCTGCAGGTAGACAAAGACTTCACCTGAATGAAAAGCAGTGTTGTGGTGACAGAGACGAGGGAGGAGGAGCCCGCAACTCTTTCAGAGCTGTCACATGCTACATGCGTTAGGGTACCAAAACAACTCATTGCATTATCACAAGGGCATTTTGTCATTGATGCATCAGCTGCTGGTAGATGTACGGTGCTTGAGAGTAGTGTGAGCTGTAGCCATTGATAACTGACGGCCTGTGTGTGGGTGAGTGCGCGTATTCATACAAGTGTGCACATTCATGCGTGTGCATCAAGTGCGTGTCAGCAGGAGTGTACGCCGTCTCGCTGCCTCCACCCCCAAAACCCTCCCTCAGCACCAACACCCCCGCCACCCCCCTCCCCACCCTTGCCTGTCAGTGAAATGGGCCTCTGATTGGGGGCCCTGGGCTCAGTTGCCACGGAAACTGCACCAAAGCAAACAAAGGGGTGGAACGGAGCCTAGGGAATACGGTGACACAAAGGGGCTACCTAGCACGGTGGAGGATTTCAGGAGAGACTCACACAAAGCTGAGCTGCCAATAACCAGCAAAGGCAGAATACACATCGCTGGTTGTGCCTCCTATTAACAATGAAGCTTCTTAACACTCTGCGCTGAAATCTGCACTCTGCTCCTCGAGGTTCCCAATTAATCCCCTGTCTCACTGCCTACCTGCCTTGGAATTGCTTTATTAACATATGCAAATGGCAACATCGGTGATCGTGATTAGCTAAAATTGCACAGATTTACTGTCATTTTCCGAGCGGTGCATGAGTGGCGTGCAAACGTCATTTCAATTCATACTCCGCTTATCGCTGTGCATTTTGTCAATCAAATTGCAGTGGCTCACTATAAACCGATTAAGGCTTTGATAGCATTTTAAATCCCACTGAAGCTCCAAATGAAAACACCAGAATATAAATTCACACCAGATATAACAATAACAACAAAACAATACAGCTATTAAGATTAGCTATTGCTCCTTCAAATTAAACCGATTACGGCAAATTTAATTTCAAAGCTATTAACAAGGTCTAAAATATGTTGCATGTCATTCAAATCATTCAGGATTTCCTCAACCAAAGCACTGTAGTGCCAAAGAATGAGAACTAAAAGCAGACACGGACATACGGGAAGTCATTGTGCTAAAGCAAGGGATTATATTTTCTTAGGGGCCTGTGGTTGGTCCTGTCCACTGAGACTCATTAAGAATGGCCTTGACATTAAGGGCTCTCTCTCTTTCAAGCTGTTTGCAGCCATGATGCTGAGATCAAACGGAGTGCTATAGGTGAGGGCACTCTCAATGGCCTAAAGCTGGTCATTCATCCTTTTTAAAGACAGGAAATCGGGCTAAATGGAGTCCTGGCTCCTCCTTCTCTCCGCTAAAGGGGCTTCTGAAGTTGCAGAGTTTCTGCAGTAAAGAATTTCAAGTGATCATGGGCCTTTGAGGGGGAGTGCAGAACCAATAAAAGCCAGGATTACTTGTGTCAAAGCACACACCTGCATTTCATACATTGTCATGGTCTTTTCCTAATCACCAACTCCAGGCGACTGAAATGAAATGCTTCTTCTTCAGGGGAAATACAACCCAAAATAAATTCAGTTTGGACTAATGTGTTTTCACTTGTCTAGCGTGCATTTTTGGTGGTTATTCTTGTGGTGTAAATACCACAGGGGAAATGAGTGCCTTTTGTTTGACTTTCCAACTTGATGTTTCAGCCTAGAAGTCAACGTGCTGTGGCTTTAATCCTGTGCTTGTTTTTTTTTGCTTGCATGTGAAGAGCTATTACTTACTGACAAACAAAAGGCTCACCAGTGTGTTTTTCCCTGAGTTGCTATAACTGTAATATTGAAAAACCTCAGAGTAACTTGTGAATCAGTAGAAAGCGCTTCTCTGTCTAAAAGTACATTAAAATCATTATCAACTAGGAATTGTTTGTGAAAGTATATTCTCAGTACTTGTACAGTGATCTCTAACACTTCTAAGGGTTCGATGATGCTTTGAATGTACTGTAGATGTGTCACTCTAGATAACCTTATATTGATGCCCAACAGTGAGCCTTTTAGTCTCAGCACCAGCGGGGGGTTTTGGGCTGGTTTGTGGCCCCCCATGTCCAACTGCTAACCACTTTTTAGCCCTGTTGGGTTGCATGTCTGTCAATAGGCCTCAAAAGAACCCACCTCAGTAATAGGGGACTCCAGTCACCAGTCACTGTTTATTGTCTACGTTGGAAACCATAACCCATCTATTTCTGGCATCATTTTGGGTAAAAGGGGAAAAACTGTTCCACACCACAGACACCACTAAGGAGGAAGCAGTCTGAAATAACTAGCTTACCAAAGATGATTGAGAGCACTAGAAAGATGTGCTACCTTTGACCAACAGTCTCCAGTCCATTATCCATGCCGGGCTGGCTCATTACTGTAGTGTGCAGGAATTTGATGTTGTTTTTAATTGACCTCCATTTCCCCCCCCCCTGAAAGTGGACAGTCTCCCTGCTAATTGAGTAGACACAACTATTTTACCCAGGAATCTAGACAGCTGTTTAAATGAGGTTTGACATTGGCATGTAGCACTTGGCTGGTTGTAGGTGATTCGAGAGCAGGCTAGCGTTGCTGAAGTGCAGAGTTAGAGACTACTAGCTTAGTTAATGAGTCCAGTCAGGGAAATTGTCACATTACAAACTGTCAGACCAAATCTGTTGCCTGCTGTTCTTTTCTCTCTCCTCTTTCCACTCACCTCAACCAGTCGAGGCAGTTGACCGCCCACCCTGAGCCTGGTTCTGCTGGAGGTTTCTTCTGTAAATGGGAGTTTTTAGTCTCCACTGTTGCTTAGTGTTGCTCCATTATTATGCATATACTTATGTAATGTGTAAGGTCTTAAACTGTACACTAACAACAGAATAAAATTTATAATGAGGTGCCACAGTTGGATTGGTGTGCAATTTAAAATTAGCATACACAACGCTAGTTATATACTCCCACTGTATGGTACTGTAGTCCTACACAGTGCAATGTCACTATACTGCGTGTTGGCTCAACAGCTTCTCTCTTCTCTGTCTGCTTCCCCTCTCTGTCCCCCCGTCTCTTTGTCCATGACAGATGTGTGATTGATACCAGTGGTGCTGGGTGATATGCTGTTTCTAATTTTAGCCTTTCTCACTTGGGGACTCTCAAAGCAAAGGTAAATTGGATGCTGTAGCCACAGTCCGTCTGTACTGTAAAGAGGCACTGATAAATTATTTTCCATGACAGCCGTAGATATGAATGATATAGCATGTGCTGCTGAAAGAAGGGTACACACCATCTATATAACCACCGTACTGATTTATCTACAATCAGGGCTTCTACCATTATGTACACTGCTGAACACAGTTAACACCCATATGTGTTCGTACGTTTCCTCTACAAGTCAATATTTACGTTTTTCCTCCGGTAACATTTTGCTGTTAATTGACTGACAGTTGGTCCAGATGAGAATGAAACCTCAGCCATAAAAAACATGTATTACCCTGAATGGGAAAAGTAACATTAGCCCTATGCCCAAAAAAATATAATGCTCAGTGCATTGTGAAAAGATAAACATTGGTAACATGTAAATTAAGCACATTTTAAAGAAATTTCCATTGGATCAAACAAAGAAAATATGAAGTCATGAGTTGACACTACCTCAAAATTACACAGATAATAACAGCTATCCTGTATTTTTAAACGCTACGCTTGGCTTTCAGTTGTAGGGATTTCTTCTTTTCCATGTCTTATTGACTAGTTTGACGCTTTTGTAAATAATGGATAGAATGGGGAGAAACCAAGTAAAACATAAAATATTCTGTGAAACTTGCCTGCAGAGACAGATGGCCTTGAACCACTGGGACACAAAAAAGTAACTTTCTTTTCACACTTCACCGTCTAATAATTTGCTTTTTTTGAGAGTAGACATTACTTTTTTGTTCATTTTACCCAGCTCAGAGGAAACTGGGTCATTTTCATCATTTGAATCTGATAAAGTAACCAGGCCAGCAATCTACCAGGTACATGTAGGTCAGAGTCCACCTTGGCTCCCGTGTGGTTTCTGACCGCAGCGTTCTCTTGACTGTCACCCATGATTAATCTGTTAATGCCTACATGCTAATTCTCCAAGTAGCACAACATAATATTCACTAAGTAAGGTAATATCTCGTAGTACTATGCCGTATGAACCCAGCGTGCACTGCTCGTTTATCCAGTCCAGAATCATTCGCAATCAAGCTTTTACGTTCCTGCCAGTAATTTTGCCTCCTGCATCCTCCACGAAAAAAAAGACGCATTTTCACCATGAATCCACATCTACACATTTGTTAGCTTAAATTAAAATTTTAATTCATCAACTCTTCTCCACGCTTCATAGGAAATCTTTAAACCCAAATAAGCTTGAGTGTTTCCAGGGATGCTGGGACACATCTGGTGCTCTGGGCTCTGTCTAGTATTTAGTAGATTGTACCAATGAGGAAATCGTTCGATTAGAACTAGGAAATTGCTTCTGTCAAGACCACTCAACAGGGGTAGATAGCTTGTTGAATTAGGTCTCAATTCGGAAAAAGGAGTAATCTAATGTGGCATCTTAATAACATTTATCATGAAAAAGAAAGGCAGGATATGTCCTAGTGCCAAAGGCAGTTGGATTTTGTATTTCTTTGTGCTGGGTAGAAACATGCCCCTAATGTGTTTGATATGTTTAAAGCTGTCAAACTACTTTTTGGAGTTTCACTGGTCTTTATCAAATAAAGTAAGATTATATTGACTGTATTATTTACATAATCAAAGGTTGCCCGGCTGCACCATTTCTACAGGTCTCTATTATTTACCTGGTTACATTTTAAACATAACTGCAGTACTGCAGACGTAGCTGGCCCACGTTACAATTAGGCACGCTAAATGTTTCATAAGCAAAATAAATAAACTGAATGAAGTCTGCCACACTGTGCTTCGAACTTAGCTGAAGGAACTATAACTCTCTCTGTGGGTTACCTTTACCTTGTGGGGAAAGAAATTCTTGTAAAGGGCTCAGACATTTCTTTTGTAACCATTTTAATGGCCTCCTGGTCAAGAGGTGGTCGCTGAATGGACTAATTCTGTGGGATTAGTCCACTGTGGTGGTGATCCAGCCAGCCAAACAACTGTGACCTTATGGTGCAGAATCTGTGCGTGCACAACTATACATTGACTCCATAGGAGGGGGCAATTCAGTCAAGGGATTAGTAGGAATCACCCATTCAGGACTTCTCCACCTATTCCAGAGTCTTTTTTGGACTTTGAAAGACTTTTTTAAACAAAATTCACATCACAGAAGGGGGCAAACTGTGGTGCTACAATAAAGGCAGACGAGATGAAAAAAACGAGGAAACTCAGGGTAGAGAAAGCCTATAGACAGGAGAGCTAAGCAAACTCACCACAGCTTGTGCACCAGAGATGTGTTTTCAGTCTCCAGGGGCCTAAAAGCGAGTGCTTCGGGGTAAAAACACGGAGAGGTGGATATGCTAGAGCTGACACACACAAAACCCAGGCTTTGTGTGTGTCAGGTGACCTTTTGTTCCCAACATGACTCGGTTCTGCGGGCGTACACAGCCAAATAAACACTAAATGTTCCACAGTGTGGTTTACACTGCAAGCTTAAGTAGCGTCTGACAGATGATACTCGCGGACGGATAGTTTGGCTGTAATGTAGAAAATAAGAACAACATTCCCACTACTGCATTGTGATTTCTAATTTGTGGTCATTGTGTTTATGAAAGCCGCTGGATTCAGCCGCTCTAAGCACTGTGGTCGACATTTCTACGGAAATATGCTCTGGCACACAGAGGGGCATTTCACATTTCTTGCAGTCACTTATAGGTGATGGAGCAGAAAATACGGGGGGGAAGATTTATTGGAGAATGAAGCTAAATTGATTTTGACATCTACGCTTGGTGCATGTTTTTCTCTTCGGCGTGGTTCTGAACAGCTGAGCAGCGCAGACTGTGATTTCCCTGAGTGTTTAAATGTAAACAAACTAATCAACCAATCAATAAACACAGCGAGCCCCGGGGTGCTACTGAGCAACTAATAAACACAACAGCAACGATGAGCGAGATAGCAGGAACAGAAAAGCACGCTGCAGTCACAATCTCGAACGTCGTTACCAGACGACGTCGCGGTGCTGCTCTCAGTGTGTGATGGATCCACTCTCTTTATACAGAGCTGCAGAAAGACACGAAGATGCTCAGAATTAGCCCTTCCCATGAATACCTCCCGTAACTCTTCACAATGGTCTGTGTTATGTGCTATTTTCACAGCACAATGTGCTTTGGACGTCTATCTAGAGACAGACTCTGAGAGATGATTTAAAAATAACCCACTTCATACAAGGTTAACTGTGAAGTTCCAATGAGTTACAAGTCCAACGGGGAGTCAGTCATGGCCACCTGCTGTCTGAGCGGCCTGTCATTAATTGTTATACAGATATACAACATGTGAAGAAGAAGAAGAAGAAGAAATGGATTTGGCAGATAGTTTGAAGGCAGAAATGACTTATCGACTTTCCCAACAAGATCCGACCACTACATACTGAAGTTTCGAATTTTTGCAAAAGCTGTTTTGAATGCACATTATTCCTATGTGCCTTACCTCTTTGTATCCCCCCTCCACTTCTCATGGACCCCAGGGGCTGTTAACATTATCGGCTTTATGACATGACTGGGAAAGATCACTGGGATTCCTCTAAGCCCCCATTCTTCAGATTTAAATCCTCTGACCATATTCTAATGCTCTCTCTATTAAAAACCATTTATGACTGAAATGTACTTAACATGTCTGTCATCACTGCAGCTTTGTTAGTGTCAGTTGAGCCAATTGAATGTGAAATGGCTCGCTGGGTGACGACCCCCCCCACAGTGAACTTTGAGGCTGAGGGATTTGGTGGACAGGTGGCTCCACTGGAGAGGCAGGAGCTCGGTACGGAACCTTTGAAATCTCCTCAACTGGAAAATGTGGCCGCTTTTCAGACGACAAGAGGTCTGCACTCCAAATAATGTTTCATTAAATCAAGTGCGGTGACTTAAAGTCTTAATTTTCGCAGAACAAGTGGTGAAACATTCTGCAACATTAATGAAAGCAATTCCCCTGTTTCTATCTTAATCAGACAGTTCAAGGATGCTTTTCAATTAACTTCTTTTTTAAGACAATGTCACCTTGAAGTAAGTTTGTGCTTGTTTCTAGTTGGATAACACAATGATGAAATCGCACTTAAAGCCGCATACTGCCCATTTTTCAGGGTGTTTCTTCCATTAGCTTAAATTGCTCACTCAGTCAGAACACTGCAGATCAGACTCTTTCGCTGGGTTAAGCTTTTAAAACATCAGTGAGCCTATAAAAACTGTATAGCAGTGATGGTTTGTGAAGATTTATACTTGACGACATGGAGGTCTCACTAAATGTAACAAACTTTGTTTTGTGATGGCCTTGCTGTGGTGCAGAACCCATTCATCATTTAAACGCATCGAGCAGCGCTGGCTCATCTGCCAGTGAAGAGGCATGTAACCTTTTCAGTTTTTAAAAAGACGCTTTCTCTAACTGGCATTCCAGTGCAGGTTATTCAGCATGTCATGATGTGGCATTGGATATGGTGACAGCACTCCTGGATAAACAGCTTCCAAATGCCACTGTGACGTACGAGTTCTCGTCTAATACAAACGTTAAAGTATTTTCTAAATGAGTTGACATTAAATGTTTGTGCAGTTAAACATGTGTCAAGTGCATCCACCAAAACCAGTTTTTTATATAACAATTAATACTGATATATAAGTGCCACTAAAGCTTTCCACAACTGGAAAAATACCGAAAATGTGTTTGATTCTGGAGGTTCTAGAGATTCTAGCATTTTAATTACAATAAAGACAAGGCTTCATCAGCTGTATTCAAACGTCACGCATTCGATGTACACTGGGGAAACCAACAGTGATTTGTAAGGCCAGTGATGTAAAAAGAGATGTTTTGGCTTTAATGCTGATCTTGAGCATTGGGCTGCACATCTCTTTTCTTTAAACAATTCCTGTCTTGAAAGAAAAACAACCTCTAGGTGCCTGAATAAACCTGCTTTTGCCGTCTCCTTTGACGGACCTGCTTTATCTGACTTTCACTTCTTCGTGACACCTGACAGGTGAGTGGAGAATATGCGGGGGGCAAGCTATCTTCCTCAGGAAATGCCAGAGAATCTCAACTGACCTCCTCGTTTTTACGTGGATCAGTGATCACAAATATTATCCAGCCCACGTGCGCACGCGCGCAGACGTAGCAACAGTTTGGCGTGCGCACACACACAACACTTTCACACGTACACAAATCAATCACCTGGCTTGCGAGCACACTAATGATGTTGTTGACATTAATGAGGAAGGGTACACGCTCGTGAAGACAGCTAACGATGGTAATCATGGAGATATCACACTGATGCCTCGGTAACAAGCCATCGCCTCAGCGAATGACTCATTGATTAAGGTGAATCTGACGTGGTCTTTATGTGGATGCATGTGGAGCATTATGTGATCCAGCTCCAGTGACTACACTCCAACATGTGCACACTTTCTAATCATTCAAACCTTTAACTGCCTTTGTTTCACTTAACGAGCCCGTTCAAGTCAGCTGTGAGCTGAAACTAACCTGGAGGATACATTTGTGACCACTCACCAACTTACCTCAGTGTGAAAAAGTTCTGTGGCTGCAGAACGAAACGTCTCTACCAAAAGAAAGAAGTCCAGTTGCCATGACTAAACCTTCTGATAACCTCACCTGGATGAATGAGATTCTCACAGATATTTTAGCTATGCTGTCATGAAAGTCCAAATGCAAATAGCAGGCTTGTTATGGTTTGTGCGTCATGCATATTCTTTATACAAATTACATCATACAGATGCAAACAATGAATTACTTTCCGTTGTCAGCCCCCACTCCACTAGGTGACATGTTTCATTATCAATAATGGGTGAAGACATTTTTAACCAATGTTGCAGAAAAAGGACAAATTCCTCAATTTGAAATGAGCCAGTTTACAGTTACAGAGGGAAATCTGGTAAAACTCCGTCCAACAGTGGTTTTCCTGAGCAAACACTCGTTAGGATTAAAGATCTTTGGACATTACATCCATTGTTTCAGGCTTTTCATCTGTTTTTGGACCACTCAACCAAAAGAGCATTGGAGATCCAGCACTGATGTTGAGTCATAAGGCCCAACTTGTTACAGTTCATCCCAAAGCACTGGACGGGAGTGAGGTCAGAGCTCTTTGCATGCCAGTCAAATTCTTCCACACTAAACCATTTTTAATGAAACTGGCTCTGTGTGTTTGAACATTGTCACGTGGGAGAAGGCTTTGATCAAACTGTTGCCACAAAGCTGGAAGCACACTAATCAAATAGTATCATTAGATGTTGCAGCATGAAGATCTCCCACATGGCCTATGCCAAACCGGCCACATACTTTTGGCAGCACTGTGTAAAGGGAACTTAGTTTTTCTCAGAATAAGGATCATGTTTATGAACAAGGAAACATCTTGCTTCACCATAACTGATCTGCTCTTCTTCTATCTTTGAACAAGGACAAAGAAAGTGAAATAGTAAAACATAGTTACATATGCAATCAGAAAGGAAAACGCTAATTGTAAATGAGTCAATCTTATTTGGATTGCAGACTCCAGGTTTCCAGCTCACTGGCAGCCTTAAATATCATTTACCATCCTCCAGCTGATTACAACTCTGGGATCTGGTTTCCTTTCTGTATCTAAATATTAATAGTCTCCATTAAGTGAAAATTACTTTCATCTCCGACTCACATGGAGGGATTAGATTTTAATCAACGCCTCAAATATGACTTTCTATTCCTGCAGATGGGAGAGGATGGCAGGGAGTCTGATAAAGTCTTTGTTATTACAGGGAGGCTGTAAGAGCATAAACAAAAAGACACAGTGACACTTGGGAGCCAGGGAACATAACGACAAGCTTCTGTCGGGGATCAATGCATCAATAAAACTTTTGAAGCAGCTTTCAAAAGGATATTAATTTGAATTAATGAGCTTCAGTTCGGAGCCAAAGGCTGCATTTATGGAGTGTTTATGTTCCCCAAATGATTCTATTAAAGTTTTAAACTGTAACGTGATCAGAAGCTCAATCCTCAGTCAGAGCTGCTCCAAAATATGAATATTGTTAAAATGATGTTACATCTGCCGTAGCTTTGGCTGCCTTTGTTGGAGAAGAAATGATTACATTCATTTATTTTCTTTAACTTTATCAGCGGCTGAAAGGTTCTGGCTCTCGTTACTGGCAGCAGTTTGATCCTTTGGACTGGAAATCCCGCTTTCAACAGAGGTTTTGATTGTTCATAATGCAGATGGGGATGTTGCCAACTTTTCTTGTTTCATATTATATTAAAGGTTTGAAAGGCTTGAGATTAAATCACCATGAGATTAAGATAAGCTGTCTCTCTAGAATAGTAATTTATTCAGAAGACTAAAACATTAAAAGATGAGGTTTTGAGACATTTCTTCATCTCTTAATGTGATAAATCAAATGGAAAATCGCAGCTCGTCCAGGTGAGATCAGTGAGCCTTGATGAGCTTGACGACGCGCAGGTTTGTCCTTTCTTTGTCAGTGGCTGCAGTGGGACATTTATGTCCAGCCAAAGAGTCTTGCAGCTTGTTTTCTGATGTTCTGTGTCTTAATATGACTTGGGTCATTTTAACTTTAATGGTCATGCTGCCTGCTGTTTCAGGAAGACACTTTTTTAGTGACAAACCAAGTTGCTACCGGCCTCTGCCTGTAAAACCCAACTCTGGGGCAAAGTGAGTGCACTTTTTATTGTTTCTTGCAGCTTGTTGGATGCTTTACTTCTGTGAACACATTTTGGTAAATATGTCTTGGTTGAGTGCTCTACTGGTTTAGATCAGAAGAGCTCAAAGTTGGTGTTAAGTTTTGCTGCTGGAAATGAGGACTTTGGATCTTGTGCATAAAGTAATGTTTGCCTGGAAAGTTCAATCTTGCATAATTCAATCTAAAGACGGCAAGAATTCTTGAGTTTATGTATCACATATACACACCCTTTAATGTTGATGGTGTGTGAGCGCTGTGCCCTCTTTCCACCCCAGAACTGCTGCTCTTCCTTCCGAACTCCTGAACCTTGCTGAGCTGCCAAAGTCCTGGGACTGGAGGAATGTAAATGGCATCAACTATGTCAGTGCAACACGCAACCAGCACATCCCCCAATACTGTGGCTCCTGCTGGGCTCATGGCAGCACCAGTGCAATGGCAGGTGAGACTGATTAATCTTCGATGCAGGTAGCGTCTTGGAAGCAAAATCCCTGTTACTCCAAACAACCCGTGGGACATGAGATTCTCAGTGGCGCCGGATCACTGGGCGGACATTTTCTAAAACACAGCACCTTCTGCGCTAACATTTGTCTTGCCTTGTAGATCGTATCAACATCAAGCGGAAAGGCGCATGGCCATCGGCTTATCTCTCGGTCCAACACGTGGTGGCGTGCTCTGAGTCTGGCACCTGCAATGGAGGGGACCACAAAGGGGTGTGGGAGTATGCTCACAAGTACGGCATCCCTGACGAAACCTGCAACAACTACCAGGCCGTCGACCAGAGTAAGAATTTTAGTAGTGTAATCTGTCCACCCAGCTTTCTTGCAGGAGATGACCTTGTTAATTATTTCTCTAGAATGCGAACCATTCAACGCGTGTGGAACTTGTTCAATGGTCGGGACATGCAACAAAATACAGAACTACACATTGTGGAAAGTGGGTGACTTCGGAGCCATTAGTGGTCGGGAAAAGATGATGGCAGAAATCTATGCTCGAGGACCAATCAGGTTTTTAAGGCTGGGGGGAAAAATGTTTTGGAGGGATTTATTTAAATGCTAAATTCAAGATTGCTTAAACTTTGCTTCAGTGTTGATTCTGATTGTGGGTAATCATCTCAAATGTTCCACCAGCAGTGGCCATAAAATGTCAAATCACTCCTGTTCACACGATTTCAACCCTTTTCCCTCAGCTGTGGAATCATGGCTACTGACAAACTAGATGCGTACGCTGGGGGCCTTTACTCAGAGTATGTCAAGCCTCTTGCCATCAACCACATTGTGTCAGTTGCGGGCTGGGGAGAAGAAAATGGCATCGAATACTGGATTGTACGCAACTCCTGGGGAGAGCCGTGGGTGAGTCATCACACAGTAACCCAATGGCCTCAATTCTGGCATGGTTTGGTAGCTTTTAAATGTGGCATTTAAAAATTGAACGTTGGAAGGGAAAGCAGTTGGTGTGCTTCATTTATAATCCAAGTGACCTCCCTCTAGGGTGAGAGAGGCTGGCTCAGGATTGTGACAAGCGCCTACAAAGGAGGAAATGGAAGCAATTACAATCTTGGCGTGGAGGAAGACTGCATGTATGGAGATGTGATCGTACCCACGTCTTATCAGGAGAAGACGAGCATGCTTTTAAATGAACTGTGAGACACTGCCTGTTCAACCTGATTGAAGACTCGTCTATAATGTAGTGATTGTATTGTCTTTGTCTTATTACGTATTACCTCATGAACTGAGGTGATCATGACGGACTCAGCCTGGTGCTTTTCACTGTAGTCGGATTTCTTTTGCAATCAATAAACTAAAGTTTTCATGGTTAAATGGTTTGTTTCCAGTGAAGTTTTCTTTGGAGCAGCAGAACGTTATCTACTTCTCTGGAGTAGAATTAAAGCCGGAACACACAACTCTGGTATTCTGGTAAATGTTATGGTGAAGGAGTCTCCCCTGAAAGTATGAGGCATCGTAATTCTCCAAAATGTATGAGATTCAGTCTTTAACATTCTGCCCCAAACGGGAAGAGGTGCAGACAACTCCTACAGAAAATCAATTTAAAACAGATGAAAGAGTATAATTGTAGCAGAGCCTTTCTCCCCACCCCACGAGGAGCGTTCATAACCGGTACTAGGCAGGATGGGGAATCAAAGAGTTCAGTATATGAACTGGGGAGGTGCTGGGAGACCTTTGGCTTTTTGTTGTACTAATTATGAATGTACACTTTCCCCTGCAGGTCTTTCAGGAAACCATTGCCATGTGGATTGGTACAGCAAGATCGAGTTGTAAGGGGATGGAAATATGGTCAAGACTCTCCAGACAGTCATTCTCAGACGGTTCTGAATGACATAACTTGTCATTTGAGAGCACGGGTTGCACGACTAAACTGAGCCAGTCTCTTTCAAAAGCCGAGCGACATTTGTTTGCTCTGTATCTCCGAGCTTGATAAACAGATCCACCCCCCCTTATTGACTTGCATGCTTTATTAGTTGTCATGCTTCTGGAGTAACATTCAGTTTAATCACCAGTTATTTGCAGTGGCGCACACAACTGCACAATAGCATCCTCTGAGTTTATATGTAATTACAGAGCCAATTTTCTTGCCAAGGAACAAAAGAAAACTGAGTAGTAAGATATTTGGTTCAGGGGACGCAACAGTAATAAATGCATAGATGCAAGCTGCTGTGCTTTGCTGCTGATATGAAAATGCTTCCCATTAACTACCATTTCCATTCAGCATCTCTGGAGGGAACAAAGGATAATCAAACCTTTTGCAGTGCTGTTCACTTCAACCTTAAGCCCATAAAGCTGTGGTATGTCCGAGTGTTGGCCCACTGCGAAAACAAATATTAAACATAATTCAGTTGCCCAATATTATGCGATAAACATCCCCCCCCCCCCCCCCCCCACCCTCGAGCATGCATTCACGTGAAATCAAATTTGCGCGCTGATTAAATTTCCTGCATGTTTTCTCATTTGCATAATCACAAACGGAGCTCTAATGGCCGTGACTGAAAACACATGGTAATCTTTGGGCTGGGGCTCAAAAAGAACAGTCTTTTAGTTGTGACAGGTGAAAAAAAGCAGGTTCCAGATGCACGTAAGCCATTTTTCATTTAACTGATTCAGCATTTGTCTTCATTAGAACAAATTATATTTCAAAATGGGTTTTTTAGCAAATATTCCTATTCCTGAAATGCATTACATACTGTTTCAGCAATCTATGGGTTCAGTAGGTCTGTAAACTTGTGATTCTGCTATGAAAGCTGGTACTGATGCCCTTTGGTGGTGCAGGTCTGGGATTATGAGCTTAAATTGAGTTAAAAGAAATATACACTTGTAAAATATCTTTGAGCAGGGAGTTTTAATGATTTATCCATGGCAGCTGCCTCTAACAGCGGTGCACAAATATGTAGAAAGCCTCCCTGTGTGTGTGCTTTGTGTAATCCTTCACTGTGCATTCACATTTCCAAGGCCACTGCCGAAACTTGCCTCACAAACTATGCAGAGGGGAAAAAAAAAAGATAACCAAAAAGCCACAGAACACATTCAGGTATTTAACAGAAACATGTTTTCTCCTAAGTTGCAGACACTGTATCTGTGATGTTAATGAGTCAGAACATGCCCAAGTGATACAGTAAGATTTATACAGTTTATGCCGTATGAAAAGATGCAATAAGGACGAAAAGGGAATCAGATTTAGTTTCTTTTTTGCATTCTGCAGTATTATCAGCCATTCATTTGTCATGTCAAGTATGACTTGAGCAGACTTCCAACCCAAATATGACAAATCTGTTGGCCAAAATACAAGCCCAGGATCATGGCACAGAATGCGTTTCTGATTATAATGATAATAGATGACGTGTCCGTGGCGGATAAGCATTACAAGACTCCTAGCTTCAGCACATTTCCACTGTATAATACACCTAAAGCACAAACAGCAAAGTCTCTTCCTGTTAATGAGCCCGTGCAAGAAATCTAATGATGGTTGGAGAATACAGTCTTCTCCTTGGACAGCCAACACTTTTTACTGTGACCTGTGATTTCCTCCTCTGTCAAGTAAAAACACTTAAACAATCACTTAGTCAGTAGAATTCATAAATGAATTTACAGCCATAGTCCCCCCCGCTGATGATATGCATCATTCCACAGCTAATCTTTCCTCTTTGTCCAATATACGCATGCAACCTCCAGGCAGCCACAGAATTAGCGTTAGTTAATGAATGAGTATTAATCCCTCTCAGTCACAACAAAATGAAGGAATAATGTGGCCATTAATATTTCAGTTACACTGCAGCAACACAAGGATCTACCGGCGCAATCTGCCGTGGCTTGCAAAAAAAGAAAAAGAAAGTATCTGTGATTATATACATAAATTATGCTTCATCATAAAATTCATATTTCACACCAGCTGAACGAGGACCCTGGAATGAAAATCCAATGAGCAGTCAATACAATTTCAAAACAAGTTGCTGAACACACGGAACCCAGAGAGAGAGAGAGAGAGAGAGAGACGGCCTCACTGAACCGTGCTTTTGTTCTGCTTTTATCACTCTGTCTCCTTAGGTAGTGCGTTCTTATTAGATCCCTTAAAAATAGATGTGAACAGTCCAAGTCAGTGAGTTCCTGCAGCCTCCCCCTGGAAGTTTTAATTAGAACACCAGTCACTCGTGTTATCGTTGTTTCAAGAGGGCCGCTTCCACATTCCTGTGCTGCCCACTTCATCACCGGATCAGTGGCCCGCAGTGAGGGGACTGTTACTGGACGGCTGCCTCGTATTACCCCTAGATTTTACCTAAACAATCAAAATCCTGCTGTGATAGAACAGACAGGATTATTGCAGGGACATATGAGAAAACATAAAAACTCATAATGTGTCCTTTGCAAAGGAAAACGAATGCAGCTGAGATGAGCAGATGAGATGACTTGCACACTGAATGTGCTTTCCACATATGTGCAGATAATAAGAACAGACACACGGTAGACTGGAAGCGCCCTAACACCCCTCATATAAAGCGTCTCTGAGTGCTGAAAAACACCCTCTCACCATCATATGGGAGATACATGGCTCCCGCATGACTGCAAAAGGTTGTTCTGTGCTTACCTCGAGCAACAGCTTGGCATTAACGAGTGAACCTTACGACCACATGTTGTCCATTTTGTCAAACAATAATTGAATGTTATCATTTTTGGAGACACTACAGTAAGTGTCTTGACTAAGCTGATTTGCTTTGATATTACTAATTGTAGCTGTTAGTTTGACATGAATCAACAAATCCACCAGAACCTCTTTCACACGGTGCTGCTGCATGTGAAGCTGCATTGTTGGGAGGAATCCATTTCTTTTTCAATGGTTTTTTAAATTTTTTTAGACTGCATGTAAATACCTCAAATAATTGCAATTTTGCATGCTTTAAACTTTATTTCAATCAGAACCGACATATCAGGTTCAATTTAAAGGGTTAACACACCAAAATTATAGGTTTTTTTTCCTGCACACTGGAGGTGAACTGAAGTGAACACCACAACATCCAGGTTATGTCCTAGGGACAACATGCTTCCTTCCTCTGAGAAATCAATCAACCTCTTTTTATAAAAAAGAAACAGCCCCTATGAAAGTTGTTGTGTTTTCTGTGGATGGGGCAGAACAATGGGGATGCTGGCATCCGAGTAAGAAGTGTACCACTGCTTTTCAGTGCCATTAGTTTCCCAAACAGAATTCCGGCTGAATGAATTTGTTATCAAATGAACAAAAAGTACCTGAATTACATTCGTGAGCTCGTGATCCAGTATATTATCTGAGTTTCAAGGCGTAGTTTACCAAAATTGTGCCGTTTTGTTATGTGCTCTCTTCTTGCTTCAGCATGATCAGAGTGTACTAATGACATCTGGCTACTGGAACAGCGCGGTTGACTTTCATCTTTCGGCCAGTAGCCATCATTACTGTAGGTTTTGCTCGGCTCTTATTCATTCAGGGGAGGAAAAATGGAAGGAGTGGTCTTTAACTTCAAATGAACTGAGCTGTAGTTGCACTATGCTGCCCCCTGTTGAGCTACTGCTCTGTATGTTGTGTTTACGTCATTATTGTGAGTGTTTTTCTGGATTTTGTGGGTTAGACTGATACAATGTCAGAACTAAACTGTAGTGAATTTACACTGAACAGTGTGTTTACTATTCTTTATTATGGAAAAATGCGATCACCAGAATTGAATCAATCAATGATCAGAAATCTAAGACTTGAAAGTCCAGCATGAGGAGACAGAAACAGGATCTGGATGTTTTATTTGCCTTCACTTTCAGCATAATAAGATGCTGCTGCACATCTTCTTTCACCACGGACAGTGAGAGGGTGGCTGCTGTGCGAAACAAAGGCCTCTGATCGTCTGGCACACAAGGGGTTAAGGTTTGGCAAAGCCCGAGTTAGCGCTGGTGGTATTTACGCGCAAAGAATAATGTGCGTAAACGCAATGTTTTGGAAGCAAAGGAGAAGAGTGACTCTGCCTCCTCTCACTGACTGGTACTCAGTACCTACACCAAGGCTTTGTGCTCGAAAAGATTTCTCTGCGTTCTTGTCCAAATCAACAACTTTTTAATGGCAGAATCTCCAAATGCCTAAATCATGATTGATGTGGACAAACCTCCCTCCCGCGAGAAAACACAACTGTCTAAATGTGACTTTGGAGAAAGGGAGCCTGCTATCAACCTGATCCGAAACTTGGTTTTGAAGGCAGAGCGCCCCGCCCTCCTGGTCCTTATAACCAGAAAGCCTGTTTGCGCGACGCTCAAACGTAACAGGAACACTGGAGACCGCACCGCTGTACATGAACCATTCCTGGAGACGAACTCTGGCTGCAAGACTTTTTCGGATTACACTGGGTGTTTCACCTCGTGACGGCAAACAAACCACCAAACGTGGCCATGGATTTTCTCAATCACAACTATTTGAATGCGCGCAGCCCATATGACTATACTTTTAATTTCTGGAACGATTATCTCGGGCTCACGACGCTGGTTACAAAGAACCACAAGCTCAGCATGCCCCAGAACCCGAACTCCATCACGGAGTCTCTGAAAGCCACCTTGGGTTTGGACGATTCCCCGGAGTGCCCGTGCGTAATCACGGGCGGCGTTGGAGAGAGCGGACACCTGGACTGTTGCTGCCCGTCCGGGAGCCCCCCGCCTGCCTCCATCCTCGACTTGAAAGAGCGTTTCTCGATACTGAGCCCCTTCCAAAATCAGCTCGGCGTCCAGCTGCCGGAGCGGGAAGTGGGGTTTAGTGGGAGCTTCGCGGGGTTCGATCTGTTCGGCATGGAGAGGAAGATGCGCAAACCCGCTTCCAAGAGCAAGCAGGAGCCCAAAATATGCGTCTTCTGCCGAAATAACGGAGCGCCCGAGGAGGTGTACGGCTCCCACGTCCTGAAGACTCCGGACGGCAGGGTGGTCTGCCCCATTCTGAGGGCTTATACCTGTCCCCTTTGCAGTGCCAACGGGGACAATGCTCACACGATAAAATACTGTCCACTGTCAAAAGACCAGCCATCCCAGCGACCATTAAAGGGAGGGAGGGCTGTGGGGGGTAAAAGGATGAAAATATTCTAAACAGACAAGACTAAACTGAATTGAATTGCACTGAACATTTTCCAGATGACTGTTTTGATTTCTACTCAAGCCTTTATCCCAGTTTCATAAACATATTGATTTTATCTTTTCTTCCCTCTAAGATCTCTTATATTTTTATAGTTATTTTATCCACATAGAATAATTTTATGCTTTATACATTGGATTTATTTTTCTTTCTAGTTTGTAGTCATTTGACTGTGTGCATATATATATATATAAATATATATATATATATATATATATATATATATATGTATATATATATAAATACAAACACCTATGTATCGATAATGACAAAGTATGAATACATTTTAAAAGTATTTTGGTCATGTAGGGTAACACACTGACATTGGCAGAGAGGATGAATGTCATATTTCTACCAAGTATTTTTGTACATCGAGCTAAGCTCGCTACAATTTTCTTTCTCGTCTTAGAAAACCAAAGTTATGTTTGCCATTAAAGAAGCTCAAGAATGTGTCATTAATGAGTACTCGTGTGCATCTTACTGGGAGAGGAAATCTTCAATCCCATTTGCCTTCCTAAAAACTCCACAGCATATTTTCCAGCCTACGATGAAAGCTGACATTCAATCTGCGAGGCAGGAATAAAAAAACACAATGTGTCCTCTGTTTAGGGAGCATGTTCTCCGGGGAACATTTTAATTAATTGTTGCCCAGTCAAACATCTTTTTCTATCAGTCCTATCCTATGAGAAAGTTAAGAGTTACTGGCCTGCATACTTTATGTTTACATTCCCCAATAAGGGCGACACTGGATGATTCTGTCAGGTCTCTCTTTTTCTTTGGTGTTTTTTTTGTCAGTTTGTTTTGGTTTTCCCTGACAGTGTGCTCACCAACTCTCATGGGCGAGTTGCTCTGCAACACGAAGTAGAGAAGAGTCCCATTTATTGTTCACTCTGTGCTGGGATGCAAAAGAGCAAATGAATGTTAGAAAACAATTATATTCTCCCATTATTCTCTTCTGAAGAATCCCCCCAAAAAAGGTGTTGCAAATGTACGGTTGAAAATGTCACTTGGAGGACTGCACATTTCAGACAGTTTTGTTTACCAAAGGAATACAACTGCATTGAAGAAAGAAGAGAGATTTGCTGTATTGTACATAAAGTGATGTTTATTCAGTATTTTAACATTAAAAGTGACTTCAGAGGGCGCTACCTCAACAGGATTTTGTACTTACATGATAAATGTCAACAGCAGTTTATTGATATAGTGCTGCCATTTATAATAAGGTTTTTTGATAGTATTTTTGATCTTTGTATAACATAATTGTATTTTCATTTTGTTGCATTTAACATTATGGAAGTGAATTTCCAAGAAGCTATAAGCATTGCTCACCAACAGGTGATTGTCTGTACATAATGATGATACCCATACTTTTTAAAGACTAGCTGTTCAATGTTAAATTCCTGAGAGTGTGTAAGAGCGTGGATACTGAACAAGGTCGACAAAATTTGCCACTTTTGATTAAATGCGAGAAAGAAAAAAAAGAAAACACTGTTGAACTTTGTTATTTATATTTTACCACAATTTCCTGTATGCTGCTGTGCAGAATAACAACGTACGAATTCACCAGAGAAATAAAAACCTATCAAATATGTGGATCCACGTGGTTGTGTTGATTCAAAATCAGAAAGTGTGCGGGTATATTAACTTTGGTAAACACAAGGTTGTGTTAGAGTCAGTGGTCTGCAGACTGATCAAACCAGCTTACTGCCTGTGTGACTGACCAACTAACGAACACACAGGAAGTTTGTGCATCAGGTGTTGAGCCCTCCTACCTGTGCTTTAACTTCATATTCAATAAAAAAAACTGTCTTTGCTCTAGAACAAACTCCAACTGATCTGCTGCTCTCCCATCTTAAAGATCCGTCTCTGAAGGACAAACACAGTGCCGCGGTTGTTTAGGGAGGTCTGCCCACACAAGAATGTCTTGGCATATGCCTCGCAATTCAAACAGATCATGTTTGCAGCGGAGTGGATTGAATAGCTCACCCTCCCAGGCTTCTCTGCCTGCCATCTGTGGAGTGGCTGCTCCAGACATTATTAAGCAGTCAGGAAGTTTTGCTGCTGCTTCTTGTTTTCTGGAGCTGCACTCACTTGAGCAGCTGCGACTTACTGCGGCAGCTTGGTTTGTTACAAATGCCCCATAAGTGAGGAAAGCAATAAAGAGGGTCAAACCACGACGGGTTCACGAATGGCTTCACTCTGTGCGGGTTTGGCCCACCAGCTAAACGACCTCAGACGCTCATAATTGCTGCTGACGCTGAGCACCGAGAACAAAGACACATGACGATGACTGTACACACATTAGCCCGAAGCATCCGACTGGTGCCATCCACACCTTAGCTATTACCCCAGCCCCCCCTCCTCTGCCTTCATGCCTGTTTTAAAGCTGAGGCTGTGGCATTAAAAATGGATGACTTCTAAGTGCAACAGGGATTTCTCTCTGTGAGAACAGTGGTGAAAAAGCCTGGCGGGCTAGCATTTCAAGCAAACACAGGCAGCTAACGGGTCTTATTCCCTCTACGCCGCAGCCTCCATTAGCCACTCTGCAGGCAGGGCCCATATAATCTAGTTAGGTAGACCATTTATGAGATATGTATCTTTCATGATCATATAATATGTCTTAGCTGGCTGGTTTTAACCATCTTTCTGCAGGGCTTGATGGGAAGGGAAACGTGAGCAAGGCTTGTTTTAGGATGTAATGTAAAGCAGCATGGCCTCTTCTACACGAATACAGAAAGGGGTTTTAACTACGGGCCACAGTTATGGTTCAAATGTGGAATGCGATTCGTTTTCACACTAGTCTTTGCTGTTTTAGAGGATTCATCAATGCACTGTTTCATGTCGCGGAGGCAACATAGAAAGTTTCCTCGTGAGATTTCCGGTTATTCCACAGTATTGTTCCAGACTTTTTTTTTCCAGTATACCACCACGACCCTATTATATAGGGTCAAATGCTCCTGCAGCGCACTCCTTTGATAGATGAGCTGCCTTCATGGATTTGCTTGATAGTATTTCACCTCAGAGGAAACACACTGGCCGTGGCTGTTTCATGGTTGGACCTTGGAATCCATTCAAGATAAAGTTATCTAGGGATTGTTAAAATCTTATTTAGCTTTTCTCTCCCAGTTTGGCCAAATTTGCACCTGTGCATCATTTGGAGTGGCACATTGGCTTTTTAGCTTTTTGCTGACTAGCCTTGATGCTCTGGGTGTCTATAAGCTTTTTTAATGTGTAACATTCAGTGTGGAGCTACTTTCTTCATCAACAAAAAAGTATTTGGATTTTAATTACATTATGTATTTTTGTTGTTTTTGCAACTTTAAAATGTCAAATCTTTGAATTAAGAGTCAGAATATTTTTCCAATCCAAGTGGTTGCTGTATGTTTTCGTATATAGTTGAAAGCCATCCAAAAGTGACCACAAGCCCCCGTTTTCAGTATTCTACTGTATATAATCAAGGCACAACACAAGTTAAAGGGAGATGTGTTTACTGGTATTTACAGCGAAAGGACTACAATGTAAAACCTTCACGTACCAACTAAATTTCTGTCTCTGGTGCAAAAGAAGTGAAGCATTCTAACCTAATCAATCTGCTCCTCCAGGCAGGAGAAAGCAAACACTTGAATTACTTCATGCTAAATAACCTGATGGCCCATTTGAATAGCATCCTTCTCTTTCATTAACCCACATGACACCAGTGTGGAAGGCTGATAATACATTACAGATCTGCAGAATTCGTTTATGGGTCCCATTTCCCAGAATATGCTTGTAATAAGGATGCTCCTGTCGCCTAGCAACTCCTGGAGATAAAATTGGACAGCAGCTGAGCATGAAAGTCATTTCATAGATCGAGGTAAAGAGGGCAACATCTTTAGCCTTCACATTAGATGGTTTATTGGCGATTTGGTGCGGATTTGATTTTTAAATTGGTCCAGAAAAACGTACCCCTCACGTTTTCAACGCTTCGTGTCATTACCACCCCCTGTGGCAAACGGAGGTATTACAAAAACATTTATACACACTGTGTGACACTTGTTATACTCAGTGCTATTCAGTGCCTCCAGTGTGGAAGGAATTCTGGTGTGACTGAGCTTTCTGTCACCGTGGTTTCGGTGGTCATTCACCGGGCCCCCTAATAACAGCTCCATCCTTTTCTGATGGCAGATTAAAGCTTTGATGCCCTAATTGAAATTTCACAAAGAATTTGTCTAAAAAGCAAAACTCCTTGCTGTTTAAGTGAGGCAGACAGCTTATTAAGTTTCCTTCACAGCATGATCAGCTTATTTCTCGTGGCTGTTTCACTAGTGCAGACGTACTGTCAGTTGAAATAATCCTCCAAGTCACTGGTGCGTATCCACAGAGAATCTCCACAGCCGTAGCCAGGTTTAACCATTCCTTTGGGGAGTATTCGCTATGTTTTACTGGGTGTTTTGCACATTTTGTTGTCTTCAGTCATCGCCTGGCTCTTGGCGTCCTTCACTTATTCAGCACGCTCGGCTTTTTCTTAGACACTCAGCAAAAATAAAACAATATCTTTGCCTCTCTGTATTTATAAATAGTTTCTAGAATCAGAAATTCAATTTCCTCCAGACCTCGTTGTCCACACAAAGCTTTCTTCTGTGGATAGCACAGCTTGAATGATGAATTAAAATCAGACTCAGGAGATCCTCAACACGATGGATAAAAAATGTATTATTACTTATAGCAGCCAGATTCAAAAGACATGTTTGGTCCATTTCCTGCATTTCAAACACTTTAAGGGTGTTTCTGTGCAGAACCGTTGCCTTTCAGCGTTCCCAGTGAAACATGGCTGCATCCCACTAAGCCTTCTATCAGCAGAGATAATAAAGGCCACTTAACATAACAGGAGATACAATCATAGTGTCTCACCTTACCTGCAGAGTAGCTGTCGAGAAGAAGAGATCATGTCGCACAACTCAGAGAGTGGGAATGCTCTTTTCTTTCTTTGCTGGGATGGAGCGTCCAGATTTCATCAAACACCTGACTGTGATCAGCAGCTTAATAGTGTTCTGTTGTTGTCAGTGAACAGTGTGTGGTGTAATTCAAGTCAGCAGTTTCCCCTGAGAAGTTCCAACTGAAGAAAATGTGGTTCTTCCCCTTTAACAGTGGCCTAATTCAGTGTATATGAATTGTATTATTTATTATTAGTTTTGTTTCGTTAGGCTGCCTCTTTAATTGCTGTCCACGGACAATATGAATCTTTCAGCCCCCGTCGCATGAAGTAATAAACTCAGTTAAAATGAGAACGCTCCTGAGTCGTACATATGCCCGTTCCTGTATTAGCAGAAGACGAGACAAATGTGTTTTAAGATGAGATGTTTCCAAACACCTCTAGTGTTAAAGCATTTTAATTAAAGGGCAGCGTTATCAGTCAGGTGGCGGCTTGGAGTAGTTATCGGGCAGAATGAGGAAACAGGATCCCCCCCTGGCAGGTGATAAAGACTAAGCTAATGATCTGCAGCGGTAGTTAGTCTTTGCTGTTAATGGTAACTTAGAGGATTCATTAATTCACATCACGGCTGCATGAAACTACTGTACAGCTTGCAGAGGAACATTTGAGGTTTCCTTCAGTGCACTTTTTAGCCTTTTTTTTTCTTTCAGTCTAGTGTTTCCTAGTGTACCTGCTGTTTACTGCTGCACAATTGTCATTTACATTACATCCTGCTTTTCCATCGAGCCACATGATAACAGTGTTGAAGTTACTGTTTTGGGAATTCATTCGTTACCCCCATCATTTCCCAGAATACACTTGCAACGAGGATGTTCCTGTCGCCTAGCAACATCCTGGAGATAAAATTGGACAGCAGCCAAGCATGAAAGTGATTCCATACAGCGAGGTAGAGAGGATATCATCTTTAGCCCTCACATTATGGCCTAGCGGTTTGATTTGGTGCCACTTATCTGCACACAATTTTGAGAAAAGTTAATCCACCTGTGAATATCATTTAGAGCTTGATAACAGAAGATATCACATGGACATTGTGTTTTATTCTGCAATAAAAAAGGACCCAGGTGTTAGAGATGGGATATCTGTGCTCCAGATACGCAGAAACTGAGCACTGGGTGTGGATTTATTTATTGCCTCCATCTATCAGCCTTTCTTGAACAAAAGAAACAAATTGTTTTTATTACTTTAGTTTACGGACAACACAACATTAGCATCAGATATTCACAGTGCAGCATGAATGGATCACCAGAAAAAATGTTCACAAATTAAATATAAAAAGTTTATTTACAATAATGGATTTATGGATTTATGTCTCTCATCCAAGTGCTCCATTCTGTTTTAACATTGAAGGGTTTTGTGATGTGTTTTCTTTGGCTGTTCAGATCCCAGCACTGCGTTGATTGACGTTGAAACTCACACACTCACTGCGTGTAAAGCCAGAGTGCTGTAATGCTGCATACTAAATTAAAAGAGTTTGGCGTGTTCAAACTGAAAATAGGAATAAAACAAGTTATTAATCAGTATAGAACATATAATAAATCTTAAATGAAGAGCATTGTTTTATCAGTTCGTACTACAACACCTTAAAATGTCTGGTGTGAAATGACATGATACTTTCAACATGGCGTATAAAAAGTAGCTTTACTCATACTCTACTTACACGTTTACATCCAAATTCAACCAATGTTTCTTGCTTGAGGTAAGAAAGAATACGAACCACTGTATGTTTGCACCTTAATTCCAGTGGACAAGATGTTCATTAAAAACGGCCCTGGGTTGTTTTTGTGTGTGTGTTTGTGTGTGTGCGTGTGTGTGCGGTGTGCAACATTGATCATCGTCCGAGGGGTAAATTGATCTGTTTTCTATCTTCTCTTATTCAATAATGTAGCGGGTTAAAACTGCCAGAGGGTGGTCTTTCCCACTCACTTGAGATTGTTTCAGCTTGAATCTGAAGAAAACGCTACTATAGTTTGGGGTAAACTCACAAAGTTTGATTTCTCTGGAGGTGGCAGCAAACAACAGCAGCCTGAGTTGTGTCCTGCAGTAATACCTCATTTTCTCTTCAAATCGCTGTGTACTCTAGCTCTACATGTCAGGGACATGTATGTAAGATGTAACAAGACACCACGGCGAGTCACTGCTTTCAACGTCGTGTGACCTTCCAGAAAAGGTGGAAGCAGCACATGTACTTCACCCATCTCCATAAACACACAACAGGTGCCGCTCAGGAGAGGCTCGTTCATCAAAGGGGTCACAGCAGCGGCTCAGCCCAACGAGCCAGTCGGTCGGTAGCTCTGCAGAGCTAATGTGTTTTTGTCAGTGGGAAAATTCTAGTGCCGCACTGGGTCCCATGTGGTTGTGGTTTGGGTGAGAGGCACAGTAATGCGTTTGTGACGCAATAGGGAGGAAATTGCAGAAGCTTCCTGCACAACTGTGCTTTTGTACCACTTCCAGGTGGATGCCGGGCCGGTCTGCCTGCAAAGAAGGCCTCTACAACTGGAACTGAAATGCAGGGAGAAGGTGCAACAGCGTGACCTGGAGGCTGGGAGAGGAACTGCATCATCTGGAAAGCAAACCTACCTTTTCCTACAAGAGTTTGATACACATACGTTTCTGATGGGTGTAGCTAATGTACATTAAAGCAGCAGTGGAGCCATATGTAGCATATTTTTCCAGCTGGATGCTGCTGATGAAGATGCACTGGAGGCTTAGAAACAGTGGAAAAAAAAGTTTTAAATGCTGACATTGTAGAATTTACTCACGTAAGTTGCTCTTTTCTTTTATTGCTGAATAATTTTCTTTAAATGAAGGAATCCACATATTTAACACCCTGGCTGTCTTTGTGCTGTGTCTAAGAGTAAAGTCAGTATGAAATTGTACTGCTGTGTAACATGATTCCTCATATTTGCAGTATTCTTCACGGCACAGTTGTTACTATGAATCCAAACTACAAAACATTCTTCTTTTCACTTAATGTACTTTTAATCACAGGGGAGTTTTGGTCAGAAATAAAATGTACAATCTGCCATCTGCCACAACATACTTCAGTCTAAGTTTGGCTTTTTTTCATTATTAAGGCCCAACATTCCCCATCTGGCATAAACATAGCTAAGATTTCCCATCTGTTACAGTATACAGTATCTTTAATTTAATTTCTTCCTGAGTTCAATTATCATCTTGCTTTCATTAAGTCAGTGGTCGTCCAGTGGACATAAAATAATTCCTTACCTTACTTCTAATTAAAGACTAGATACAAAATATATAACAAGTTTATTTATAATTTGAAAAAATATAAATACATATTATCAATAACCAAGCAGCTGTTGGGCGGTGATGATGAAAGTCTTTAAATTTTGATTTCATGTCTCTACAAGACTTTACTTAAGACAATATTTAGTGAACACAATGCAACATGTAACATTAGCTAAGTCATGCAAACATTTTTTGATGACAGTAGTGCGTGTGTGTGTGTGTGTGTGTGTGTGTGTGTGTGTGTGTGTGTGTGTTTGTGTGTTGTTGCTGACTATGGTCACACTTCTTTCTCAGAAGTTTATTTAATCTCTAGCACCATCTGGTGTGTGACTGCTGATACTGAAAATAAAGAAACTGTATTTTCAGTATATAAAAGTAGGTTTTTAAAATGTTTAGAAATAAATCACTGTGGTATTAGATCGGCATAAGTCACCACTTTCTCATATAAATTCTATTTACCTTAAACATATTTAATCATAACATTGGATACTTGCATGTTGCATTTCTTTTACTCCATCTTTATTTAAACTTTTTTCTTTGAGTCCCGAGTTTATCGTGCATCTCCAGAAGTGAGGAATTTTTATACTTGTATCTACACACCCCTGTAAAATGCGCCTTCATCAAAATGACTGAATGTAAATGACATAGGATGAGAAGTCATCGCCTGATAATATTAGAGAGGGTTTGGGTAATGTCGTTAGTGATATCATAGTTATATTGACACAGAAAGTTGCTGGTTTAAATCCTTACTCGCATGTTTCCTCCGTTAATAACTGACATAAGTGACCAAATCACTGAGCTGCTTCTCTGGAAAATAACAAACGCGCTTCAAACTGATAAGTGAAGCTCAAAACATGTGTGAGCTGAATGATGTCTGCTGGAGCTCTGAGTGGCTGTTAATTAAAACCACTATTGCTGATAGTTCGAAATGAAACAGCTGTATCAAATATACGTACACGAGGACGTAAAGGAGACTTTCTTTTGTTTCTGAGCCAAAATCTGACATCTGAAAGCAGGAGGCCAATAACTTCACAGGATTACTAATATCTGTGTGAGAGGGAGCGTGCACAGTGTACTAAGCAAAGAGTCATTCAGACACGGGTGACAGTGACAGTACTATGACTGTTAGATTCTACTAGTACTAAATAACTATAAGTTATAAATCTACTGTTATGAATTCATTGATTTTAAGTCAGGCTGGTGTACTTTCATTTGCTGCCACAAGGTGTCAGTCTTACACAACCTGTATATTTGATCATTTTGTGTCCAGGGGAACAGAATAACCTGGACATCTGCAGATATGTAAATGAAATGTTAACTAAGAATATACACGAAAACTGCACATTTACATTTTCTAAAATTCGTGACCCAACAAACGTACAGTTTGATGCCTGATTATCACTTGAACACAGTGATGCTCACAGCACTTTTATTATTATTAGGAGCATTTGAAGGTAAAACAGTCTGTTTGTAATATGGCCAACATGTAATATTAAGAAAAACAGGATGTATTGTGGCTCTACAATCTCATAATATATGATTTATTTATTACAAAGTAATAATATGTTTTAGAATGTTTCTCTGTGAAATACACTGGGGAACCATCATTTCTGGGTGTAGATGCATCGATAAGAAAAGCACAGAAAAGAGCAAACTCCACTTAACACAGTTAAGTTGTTAAATACTTTCACACAGATACATTCTCCTATGAAGCTCGGACATGTTGCACTTGTCACACTGACACGTCATTTCAGAATAAAAAGTGTCCGGTCCTCACTGGCTGAAACCTCAGACCAAACCATCTGCTCCTTCTGTTTTATTCCTCCCTTAACTTGCCTGACTTAACTCACCACAGTCAAGCGGATCCATATAGTTTATAAAGGAATGTAACCATTCACATCCTCTAAAACTCCACCTACCTCTAAATAATAGCACAGATCGTTATTGCCCCACTCACTGACACACACACACACACCCTTCAATGAATGTTAATGCAGTTTGGTTGCAGCCTGGCCAGGGATGGGGATTGACTTGTTTCCAAACACTTAATTCAATTTGTCATCACCATTCAGGGAGGCTCAAGTGGTCTAATTTGTGTTAATGAGGGGTAATAAAGTCATAGCCCCCTATATTACTGCCAGGGGGCGTAAGTGAATGTGCGTGTCAAGTGTGTGTGTGTGTGTGTGGGAGAGATGGGGGTTGTAGGTACGCTATTGACTTGCTCTGGTCTCAGGCGGCCGGCCTGGCTGTTCTCCTACTTGTGTGCCGTGCATCAGGAGACCCCCCCTTTCTCCCTATTGTACCCCTAATTAGATAGCCTTTGTTGGGCTAATGCTGCCGCCATCTGGTTGGCTGTCCGGGGGAGTTGGCTGCGGGGTTGACGTGGGGGACCCAGAAGGAAGAATCTGGGTGATGGGGAGGCCCTTCTCCTCCCATTCTCCTATCTGCCCTCCCCTCATTCAAAGCCTCTGGCCAGAACCATCTTCTCCCTTTTTCTGACACCACAAGGACCCTTTCACACTTGAAGGAATTAGTGAAAGATTGATGTCTCCCCCTCCCCGTGTCAATGTGAGAGGGCGTAGCGACACTGCAGTGAGACTTTCTCCCAGCAGCCGTCGGATAGTGTTCCCCATCCGGTCTACAGGACTGCGGGTTTCAGTGGACAAATAAAATGTCAGCCTGAAATGTTATGCGTTGAAGATATGAGCAGCCTGGTAGTAAAATATCCAGCGGTAGAAGGCTGTGGTGCAGGTGCCAGATGTGTAAGTAAGCGAACATGATGCAGGTGTATAGAGTAAATACGTGGGTAAGATGGAAGATTTGTTGGAAAAAGGCATGTGTAAAATGCAAGTGTTAGTAAAAGGGATCAGTATCAATAGATGACAGACGATTATCACATCATATCACACAGTTAGAATCTGCACATCTTATGTGGTACAGGGATGAATATGCAAACACAGCACCAGTAACACTCATGCCTCCTGCTTTTTGGTTCACAAAGACCCTCTGTCCCGATACAGGATAAGAGTTATGCAGTAAATGATGGTTGTTCCATCACTCAGACATTTTATGTTCCACTAAGTTTAATAGTTGATGAACACACAAATCCCATGTGCTCAAATGTTTTTTCTGGTATTTACACTCGTGCATGACCATTTGACATGATGCTATGGGACTGTTTCCACCTTTGATTAAAGTAAAGGGGAAGAGTTTGGCTGATGAGCTGTGCTGCTGTGCTCAACAAAGAGAATTAAAAGGAAACTCTAAACATTTTCTCAGTGACACTTGACTTGTCTTGTCGGCCAGTGTGTTTGTTCTGTTAATAATGTTTGTGTTAGGGACTGTGCATGTGCGTGTGTGTGTGTGTGTGTGTGTGGTGAGGTGGTTGTTAAGATTCTGTGGTTGATTTCTTAAGTCACCCTGCCTTCTCTCTTTCTTTCAAGTGGAGAGCACAACCCTTACGTGACCCTGAGCAGTTGGCTGACTGTGCCTCCTTCACGCCTCTTTCATCCCACCCAGAACAACAACATCATCCAACCCCCCCACCCTCACCACCGCCACGACAGGCCAGGACACACACTGCCATGTGCCTGCAGTGACTGGCACCTGGTGAGAATCTGTGAAGGATGCGCTGTTGTTATGGCTGCCAAACATGCTACAGCTTCTTTTGTTGACCGAGGGTAGTGATTAAACCTATAGACAGACATTGAACTCTCATAATTATCTGTCATTAGGTGTCTGGTGTCAGTTTAATAGCAATTATTAATGCCTTTAGTTTCTTTGAAATATTGCAGTAGCTTTTAAAAACGCAGTGACACTGGGGAACTCTGGAAAGAATTGATGTTGCTTCTTATGATATACTGTATAACATAATATTATAAAAGACATTTCAACAGTAATTTCTATCAGACAGGAGCCAGTTTTACCAGCTTTGGCTGTTTTCAAGAGGTTTTCTATTAGATCAGAAACAGCGAGGCGTGAGCTACTTTCACACTGTACAACACACAGTATGTCTGAAAGCACACACACACAAACTCCATGCAGACAAAAGCACCTAAAACGATGCAAAACATCATAAAATTAGCTTTTAAACACAAAGAAAGAACCTTATGCTGACTTGCGTGGAAAACAGCACATTCCAGGCATGGTTTGCAGACTCTCAGCTTCATTCCACTCATTTTTTCAACACCAACAAGTTGTCCTGTTGAAATTTACAGAACACAGCACACTGAATATTTGACAGCAAGCAGCTTTGAAAAGTATTATTTTAGCTGTGAAAGTTTTTCTTGGAATTATAAACTGTGCATAACTTCAGAGCAACTTGGGCCTAAATTCCCTAATCCTGGGAGTCAAACTTCATTAAAGCATTTCATTTATCTTCCAGTATTCAGTCAAGTGCTTTTTTCGTCCCAGCCACATGTTAAGCACACCCTTCGTGTAATGGACTTATTAAGAGGGAGTTGGTTTCCAAGCAAACTGGCCCGTGTCTCCAATAGCAAAATTAGGCCTGAATAAAATCAGATACAATTAAGGAACTTATTAGTTCTTGTCATGTTCGTGTGGGTAATACAATAAACACGGCTCTCAAATAATCACAACCATCGGGGCTGCAATTATACTAACAGCTGAAGTTCCCCGAACAACTATGCCCACGTCTCAGTGTCTTGGCTCAGCCTGACTCCGTGTTATTGTAGGTGTCTCTAAAGTCTGGACTCATTGTTCCAGAGGTGTTAAGAAAGACTTCAGTGCTGTAAAAACATTTTCGTAGCCCCTTTCCAAATGACACCTTCTGTATGTAAACACAATGTCACCAGTGAACAGCAAACTAAATAATAAATGTCAGCTATGCTGGGTGTAATCAGGTGATAGAAAACCACAGAAAGAGAACTCATAGCAGGGTTTATTAAAGGTGCTGACGCCTGGTGATGCACATTTTTTTGACTTTGTGTTGGTCTGGTGAAACCAGCAACCGGCCTAAAACAGTATTTTACAAGATTAAAATTACACTTAAACTAAAATACAATTTCTTGTGTCTTTGCACAGAACAGCATGAATTAAAATGGTACCTGTTGACCGCCTCAGTTACTGACACACATTTATTCGATTTAACCGTAAAAATGAGGAAGACTTTATTAAATGATTGTATGTATCTATGACGTAGCGCACGATAACACATGGTAAACAAAATAAATTGAAAGTGAAAGTAAAACATACCTTTACCTGTAAAAAGTAACAGCTGATAATAAATAGCACTTAACAAAATGTAACTGTATTTCATGCAGCAGCTCACATTTCAGACTTTTCAATAAAAATACTCAAGTTTCTTCCTCAAGCTAAATGTGTATGTTCATTCATTCAAGTGACGATCTTTGATCCATTAACACACATTTACAATGCATCGAAAGGGCCAAAACTATGAACAGATTCATACTATAGGTCAACACGACTTTAAAATACCAAAGTGTTAAATGTGGCACAATTACCGAGAATCTTAACAAAAAGCTTCTGCTGCCCACGAACCACTAGTCCTGAGATAAATGAGCAAAGGCCTCAGAAAGAGCCGTCACCCTTGAGCAGACACACACGCGCTCCTCCACACGCACTCGCTCTATCTCCGGGCCTTTACGCTCCTGCGATGCTCGCAGGGTTAAAATAAACGTTACTGCTGAACCATATTGTGCCCTCCTCCTCTCTCCATATCCTTTATTCACAGGCGCGTAATTGGTAGTCAATTTGAGCTCCCCCTTTGCCTATTGTGGGCACATTTTGCTCTGACAGAGTGCGGAAGATTAATGGCTACGAGCAGCCAAGGGAGGCTCGCCTCAGCAAGCATGAGCGCCCTAAATTCATTACACCAATTTCCCCCTGTCCTGCGCTCTCCTACTCACACCCACAAGAGAGAAATGGGGGGAAAAACAAGAATGAAAGGGGATAAAAGCAAAATAGTCAGATGGTGGTGGTGAAAGAAAGGCAGAGAGAGGTGAAGAAACAAAGGATTAAAGAGACGGCTGTGCGTCAGTGGTGTTTCTGAGGCTGCACACACACACTGGCGCTGAGGAGTGAAAAGAAAGAGCTGAGATTTCCTGGAGCAGATTGTTGTCTGTATAAGTATCAGTCTGTGTTGACTACTGGAGTAGTTACAGAGGCTGGCAGGGCACCAGCTCACCTCCCACATTCACACACAGTCAAACGCGCTTAAACACACATGCACATCGATGCGGCACACTCTCTTCATATGTTTTATTCCTCATCTTTGTCTTCACGAGCGCGTGCAGACCGCAACACCCCAATGTGCAAAACCTTTAAAGGAATCAGATGCTGTGTGAGCGCCATGGCGGAAATTTTGAATGCACGCGTTTTAAAACAGCTTTAGAGATGAATCTGAATCACAATATTTGGACCCACCGAATAACGCTGGCAGCAGATACAGTACGAACAGCCACAATATCTAGTCAGCGTCAAAATGCCTGCTGGGACGTGAAAAACCAGCTCTCTGCATGTGCCAAAGTGCTTTACAAGCATCCAGGGCACGTTTAGATCTCTGTCACTAGCCATGGGTCTGTTGGCATCGAGGTCTGACTGGTTCGGATGAGCAGGAAACACCTTGAACTTGCAAATGATAAGGGTGACCTGCCCCCGTTTACTTGGGCCAGACAATAATTGCGATGATTTATTTCTCCTGTCAAAGCCAAAGGGAATGCCCCAACCTCCCATCTCCTTTTTCTCCCTCCTCCCATCCTCTTTACTTTGTTTAAAATCTAGGAACACATTCATCTAAAGGTGTAACTGATATAGCATATGTGTGTTTCTGTGCGGGCTTGTAAATGCTCCTATACGTGCCTGCAGGTTTCAACGTGGCTGCGTTGTCTGTCAGATGCTCCGTGAACCCTGACATGGCACCATGCCCCAAGGACTTGCACAGAGGACTGGAAGGATATGTCTCAAACCAGGGCCAAGTCTGATGTCCTGCAAGTGACAGGCTTCACAGATAGTGCCGCAAGGGATGTCACTAGGAGGCCTGCTAGGCCTGGCTCCTGTAGCTTTACAATGAACCCCTCTGTCACACGTAGCCTCCTCCTGGCTGTCCTGCCACAATGCAGCCAAGAACACCCCACCCCCTTATGCTACTGACACTTCCTTCTGCTGCTGGAACACAAATAGATGGAAGTTCTGCAGAAGGCCAGCTGAGAATGACTGATTGCATTTTCCTCATTTCCAAAACGAACAGGTACTACAGCGCTTTTCATAACTAATTGGCTCACAAATTAGCTTGTGTCTGGGTCAAACCCTGTTAGCTAAATAGCACTGGTTCACTCGCTATCACTGCCCCAACTGCAGTGCGCACATCTATATCATTTGTAATTTGTCTATGTCTCATCTGTCCATTCAGTTATGAAGAAGGAGGTACACAGGGAGATTTTAACTTGAGAAACGACAGTTTAAGTGTCTTTAAGTATCTGTGCAGCATTTCTGCTAGTTGCCTGGCAACCACAACCCGATTCAACGTGATTCTGGAAAATCACTCTTGATCAAAACACCGGTTTCCTCATATACCACGATATTGTTCCCTTTACACATCTGTATGTACTGTTTGTTTGAGGACGAAGCAAACAAAACGCAACCTGTGTCTTGTAAATGTGGGAGGTTTTGGTAGGTTTTGGACCAAACTCAGATGGTTCCCTCTGTTTCCAGTCTTCGTTTTACATTAGTCATCATCACGTCAAACTCTGAATTACCAAACATATTTGTGTAATATACACAACATACAATATGAGACCTCAGATAGAGAAACTAGCGGGGCAAGACAGCGGGGCTTAAGTGAGGCTTGTGTAGTGATCAGTAACGATTAAGTAATGACTGGAAACAAGTGTAGACTTATGTCAGGCAGAGTTTGTTAGCAGTAGTTCAGGTAAGGTGCAGGCAAAAAGCAAGTACAGAGAAAACCACAATTCCACCTTTAGTAAGACAATGACAATGAATAATAACTAAACAGGACAGGAGTTTGATGGCAAGAATACTTCTTTTTGGTATGTACTAGTTGGTGTTGTTCTAACACTTAGAAGTTCTTAATCTACAAATCTGTCCCATCTCCACTGCCCATCCCTTAACGTGGTTTTAACACAGACACTGTAAGTATTTCATTAGTAACATATCTATGCGATGAAATCTGTCTTTCTGTAGAGTGACAAACATAAAAAAAAACATATCAGCTGCTATATCACTTAAAACCCCTGTATTAATCTGCTGAGCATGCATCCTCAGAGAGCACCACACTCTCAGGCTGAGCTGTACTACCGGGCAAATGGCAGCTCCATCATATTAAAAGAGGTTTTAGCGCCTTGGTAAAGGGAAGCTTAGATTTATTGAGTTGAGGCTTTGCAGTAGTGACTAATCTAGCATCTAGCAGGTATGTTATCTCAGTTCTTCGTGGGCCTTGGAATAAAACACAGGAACACAGTAAAATATGTGAGTGAAAAGCAGATGTCTACACAGTTGGAAAACAAAAACTGTTGACATTTCTGTTGTGTGTGTGAATGTTAGGAGTTTAAATGCCACAGCACTTTGAAGGTGGCAGTCCGTTTCTGAAGGAAGACTTCTTCCTGGCCTTCAGACATCTTGGCAGATTAACACAGCAACAGTGCTGCGTAATTTATGCACCTTCTCTGGCTCACGCCTTCTACTCTGCACCTGTTCAGAGCTTACAGTAAGTACTGCTTCTGGCCAGGGTCACTTTGGAGAAAGGGTGACAGTGAAGGTGGGCGCGCAGGTCAGAGCTTTAAAGAAACAGTCACTATTCTACTCGCCTTCGGACTCGTACAATAAACTGAGATCTTTAAGGGGGTGGAGGTCTTGGAGGCCACTTCCAGGCCAACCAATAAATCAGTGCAGGCAAGATAGATTCATCGATTGGAGAGCAACATAAAAGGCCTCAAATGTAGTAATGTAGACAAGGTGTGCTGGTTCGTTCCTCTGCTGCTCGCAGGATGAATACCGAGCGCGTTTGCAGAGACCTGGAATCTGGAGAAACTACAAATGTTTCACATTAAGGTTTCCCCATCGCTGGAGCTGTGGAGGTGGGAATCACGGGGCGAGGGGAGCATGGTCAAAGGCGCAAATTGTGCGGTTTATTGTGAGAAACGGGGCCAGAACACCGCTGGGTGCTCTGATGGCTAACAGCGCGCGCTCATGAAGATGTCACAGGAAAACTTCAGGAGACACAAAATCTCAATTCAGCCCAGGTTGCTGCCAGCCAGATGTGGAGGCACAGAGCAGAAAGTGGGACCTGCCCATCCTTCATGCCAAATCTCAAGCTAACAGGCAGAACCGTGGAGTTCTTTTGAAGTGGGTGCCAAGCGGTGTCCAGGCTCTTAACGACCTGCGATTTATTACCACACCATCCGGCTCGGAGCGAGAGGTCGAAGTTTGTCCGGTGAAACGTCTCTTCATTCCCCCTTTTTCTTAACGCCTCCCTTCGCTCAGTTTTATTCCTCCCACTCTCCTTTTTCGTTGCACCTGTTTAACACCTTGACTTCGTTTTCTGACCTTTGTCAAACTGCAGTTCAGTGTTTCAGGTTACTGCTGCTTTCGTAAGGGCGCAGCTGGCGGAGCAAACAAGACTTGCATGTGATCACGGGGCTTGCTGGACCGATTTCTCTCTCCCAGAACACATTCCACCCATTAAACAGTGTCAAAATCAGACCTTCGTAATACATGTATGAGAGAGAGCCAAACACTAGAAAGGGAATAACATTAATATAAAACAGTTTTTTGCAATTGCATGACATAGCAAAAATACATCACTTTGTGCAGAGGTGAAGGTTTTTTCCTTATGCGACACACAGCAGGATTTACGGAGCGAGGAGAGGTATGCTAACTGGTACTTTATTTTCTTTTTTAGGCCTAATAGCTGATATTTTAGTCTCTTAACGTCTAAATACTATGAGACACTTGCTAACATACTTATAGAGTTAGGAGTGGGACATAATGTACATATTTAAATGCTCAGTAAAACAGGTTTCTGTATCATTTAAAAGAGAGAGAGGGAAAAAAGGCTTATCCCAGATGTAGATGTGATAACATATGGGATTATTAGCTTACACATATCTGTTATCACACCATTTTATATTTCAAAATGTTCCCTGCGTGCCAAGTAGAAAGGAAAAAAAAAATTCTGTAGATATTAAGTGAAAGTACTGTTTGACCTGGGAGTGACTCAGGGCCAAGACCAGATGGCCTGGTAAATTAATAATAAAAGAGAAAAGCCACGGGAAACAAAGCATATGGACTGGAAACGGCAAACTCCGGGGGGAATCCCCTCGGATTCCCCCGCCTTCTACTAAAACAAGTGTGCAGTCTCGACACTTAAGTGAATCAAAATGTGAGCAAATTTGTACCTGTAAACGTGAAATTCCTTGTCTCTTCACTGGAGCCAAATAAGACTTTGAGACTCTGCACGGCCGTGTGCAGAAGAAACATAGCGCTGAGCAGAAGGAGAAAGAGGGAAGGGGAAAAAAAAGGAATCAAAGAAAATATCTGGAAAGATTTACAGCCCTGGTGAAATGTTTCCATTGCTGCTCGAGCAGAAGCGGCAGCAGTAAGTGTTTTGAACCTGAGGTCTAACGGCACAGAAAGGGTGGCAGGGACGTGTGCAGGGGGGTGCTGTGCTCAAAATGTCTTTATGACTCTTGTTATCAGCTCTAAATAAATCAATAAAAATCCCACTTAAGGATGGCAAGCATATTCCCCCCTTCAGCTGTTGCTGATAACTCCAGGCCAACTTGGCTGCCTGGAGTTTTTAAAAGTCACGATGCGGTTTCATGTGCTGCAGGTGTGCTGCTTGATGAAGAGCGTAAACTTGTGGTGTGAGCTCCACAGGCCGCTGTGCTAACGGCCCCTTACTTTTGTCTTCCTTCTTAGTCGTCTAATCTGTTTTTAGCGACTTATGCTAAATGTGTGTTCCGCAGTGCGTAGTGGTGTAACGCTGAGACATGATGGATACATTCACCCGCAGACAAACACGGTGATCAAAGTACACTCGACACTCGTTGAAAACATTTGTGTCTTGGCGATGCACCATTTTCACTATTATTTTATGTCTTGAAATGATTTGAGAAAGTACACACTGACCTGTTCTGTCCACTTACAACAAGCATGATGATGTATAATCTTTAATAAATTTACTGAAGAAAAACCTGTGGACAGCCAGATGGGATTTTCTCCCAGTGTTTTGATCACACGTTTAGCCAATCAAAGAAAGGAAGTGTTTTTTGTGTCCAGGGAATTTCAAAATAAACTGAGACAGACAAGGAAACACTTTGCCAAAGGGGTGTTGGACACATTAAAGATGCAGTGTGTTGGAACACGTATACAAATCAGCTAGAATATGTGACTGTGTGTGAAAGCACACTGGGATACTGGTGTGTTGTGTGTGTGTTGTCCGTCTTAAGCTTGGCCAATGTTAAAAATGTCTTGACTGCTGCATACGTCTCTGACTTTGACTCTTGCCCGACTGTTTCCACATTAGTAAGTTATTTGTTCATTGATTCAACTCTTATGTTTGGTTAAAATAATCAATGACAGCGAGCTCCATTTGGTTTTGGATGCGTATGAGGCAATGACTGTGCGACGTCGTGTGTAGAGAGAGATGGGGGAATACTGCCTTAGAAAATTAAAGCTTGTAGTTGTGTTAGGACATAGTGAGGTTACACTGGAAACACGATAACTGGGACATGGGAGTTGGGGGAAGCTGCCATGCTTCCCACTCATGCCTCCCATACCCCATGCCTGGCACAGTGGGGGGTTGCTGGATGGCACTGACGCCCATATGGCCAATCACTCAAGCAGGACCGAGATGTTTTCAAAGGGACCCGGCAGCAACTTGACGCGGGACTGTCTCCACAGGGGTCAGCGGCCGTCTGGGCAGAAGAGGCCACTCTCCTGCTGGCCTTTGAGAGACAGACATATCAGCTCCTGAGTTGTAACCCCACCTACCCTCGCACAGCACCATCAACCCTTTCCATGTATAGTACACGGAGCAGCAACAGTCCGCTAACGGGGCCAGTGGCCGTGACCTTAAAAGCTGGACAAACAAGCGATGGGAACATTTGACACACGTCTAAGCTGATTAACCTGCCTCTTATTTACGACTTCACTTTTACAGCTTGACCTTTTATTTTTGGCCTTAAAGATGAATGTGAATAAATATTGTGCATTTATCAGACTGAATGAAAAGGAAGATAAGGAGTGGAAGACGTAGACAGTGGAGATAAATGCAGTGGCTGTGGTGAGTAGAGAAGGTCTTCCACAAACTCAGAAAATGTGTCCAACTTATAGTTGAACACGCAAGATATGTGGTTTATCATAGTACTCTGCCAGGAAAGGACAAAATAAAGCTCTTTGATTGACTCTTACATTTACAGCTTTTTGGGGAAAATGTTATTGATTTCTACATTGAAATCAGAACTGGATAAAGAAATGAGATAAACATCATTAGGTAGAGCAACATAGGATGGATCCCTCTTCTAAGGTGACCTGAAAAGGAATTACCTGTTGCTGTTTTCTAAGAAAAAATCAAGGCATCAAACCTTCACAATTCAACACAACTCACCAAAGGTCAACAGGGTTCAAATAATAAAAGAAGAAATGTTTATTTGAGTTGAATAAAATATGTCAAAACATTTACTGTAATTCATATTTTCACTAAATCCCACTGAGACAAGGAGATTATTTTATTTTCAGTCCAATACTGAAGGGTTTTTTGGGGTTGGAGAAGTTGAGGGATGAACCCCGCTGAGAATGCAAGGGAATAACGATAGATACAATTTCTCAGCCCTAAGGCGGCATTTATGAGTCTGTGACATTATCCACAGTGACAAAGTCTCACATCTGCACGGATTTTCAGCTGTTAGAGTCATTCACAGGGGCTGTAGATGTGAATGGGTGTCAGTCTTTAGCGTCGGTGAACTGCAAGGGGCAAATGGAAAATAGTGCAATGCGGTAAGCTGCCATAGCTGATGACATCATGTGCATTTATGAAATTAATAACTCAGATTAACTTGGATAATTTGTGTGTCAATGTAGGAAATAAATTAAATGGGCTTGCAGTTAAAATGTCAGGGAAAATTAATGAAGAGTATTTGTGAATCTTAGGCTTTCCCTGCTTGTGAGAACGGATGGATTGATGGATCAGGATTTAGCAGACTTTTCCTCCCTCCTTCCAGAGTTCAGCTCTTCTGACAGGAATTAGAAGTTTTCCCAAGGCAAAAAACATAAACCCAGGGTTTTGCAGGGATAACATGGTTCATGGCAAATATGTCCTTTAGTCAGATGTCTGGCTCTATACCACACATGGAATAAAAACCTAGTCTCATTTGAATTGATGCTAAGTCTGGCTGGCCTCAGGTTTGGCTTTTCTGCTTCTTTCTGTTTTGACGTGCACTAAGTGCAGAGTATTTTTAGAGTTCAGAGCAACACAGTAGTAGTTTGACATAGTAGGACATCTATGTGAGGTATTGAGCTGTATCAAGCAGGCATATTCAAGCTGAAACAGGCAGCGAGTATTTGCTGCTTGATGCTCCTTGTGCTTCTCTGAAAATATATGTCTAATCTGTGTTAATCAGAAACTTCTGTGCAGGTTTCTAAGAAAACAAAACTTTCTTTGCATTGCACTGTAATATTCACAAATCTGGATGCAAATCACACTTAGCTCCAGCATGCTCCTCTGTACTGCTGCTGACCCCGAGTGCTGGAGGGTGTTCAGTGAAAAGAGCCCAATGGGATAAATAACGTCTCTTGTCAGAATATCTCGAATTTTAGAATATCTAATAAACAGGAGCAGAGCAGCCAGAAGCAGAGAGTCTCCAGTACTTCACATGGCTGTTGTCAGCATTCCCCTTCTGCTCTTCTCTTTCAGCTGCCCAGTCGCTCAGCGCGCCCTCCTTACGGGGTGATCATGAATCATGGAAATTGATTATGCTGTCACATCTCAAATCCCTCTGCCCAGAGCTTGACCGCAGAGTGTGTGACTGCAGGTCGGTCAAGCCTGCTTAAGGGATGCACTGCTGACTGCCCCGTCAACTGGACTGCCTCTGCAGGGTCGCGCAGCTTACTAGCGTAGCGAATGGAAGAGGATCACTCACGTCGGCAAGAAGGAATGAAGATGTCCTGCTTAAAATACCTTCAGCTCCTGTCCCCCCCTCAACTGTTTACCACTCCTACAGCTCCTCATCGCCATTTTCCTTGACTCGCCGTGTTAATGACCTCATCCCTGTCCACAGACCATACCCTCTTGACTTGCATTCAAATTGCTGAAGAGGTCTAGAGTAACATCATACAAGCCTGAGAGCCATGAAAGAGTGACTCAGAGGGCATACGTTTCACAAATATGGCAGCAGAAAAAAAAGGCTTCTCACAGTGAGAAGTCATTAATTTGGACCAAACACTGTTTTCCTCTTGGGTCTATTTTTCTTTGGAAATAGTACAACAGAGTATTCAGTTATTCACAGAAAAAAAGCGAAAGAACTGTTCAAGAACATTTTTGCTTAACTTCCAAGTGTTTGTAGTTTATCATTTCAACATTATTTTTCAGCTGCTTCTGGTGCACATTCGCCTTTAACCCAGAGTTTCCAACAGACTCCCCTTAATGATTTCTGCAGATTGTTGTTCCTTTTTATTGTGAAGATAAATCTGCTGTAACAAGCTGAAAACACCCATAAATCTGGACTCGGGTTCGGGTTGCAATGAGACTTTAAGGGTCAGTGTTGCTATGTCGATGCATCAATCCTTCTCGGGGTCGAGGCAAGCGCTATAAAAGATGTGAGTGTCTGTGACAGTGTTACTGTTGTTATTGTGGGCTGGCCATTAAAGCCTTTTTAAACGACACAGACTTAAAGGCCACTTAACCTCTCTCAAGCGTGTCTTCACTTCAGGCCTTTCCAGATTATTGCTGAATCAGCAAATTTTCTGCTTGTTACTGTACCGATATTTTCCCAAATAAACTTTTATTAAACATCTAATTTATGCAGAGAGCAATTTGCTGAGGACATACAGGACATGCTTGCAATTTAATATCTGGTTGCTGAATGCTTTATTTAAGCAGAGGCAGAAAGGAAAGGAAGGGTGTTCACTTACACCGGCCAGGATCGTCCCGGCTGATGTTTCCAGTCGTCATAAACAAGCATTCATTCCTTCTTAGAATGCTTTACGGCCCTTTCTGGGAGCCTGCAAATTGGAGGTTGAGCCAGAATGCGGGTGCATTGAGATCTAACTTTATTTCAAACCAAGCCAAGAACAGCTGTTTGAAATACATTGCAGTTAATCCGTTTGCAGTAAACATGGGATTTGTGATGTAAAAATGAAGGCCAGAGGTGCCATGTATGGTGGTAGCCTGCAGTATGGTGAGTTGTTTTATGTGCTATCAGTGCTTTGTTCCATTGCTCCAGTGAACTTTTACAATGAGCTGCTAGTCTCATTCCCTGGTTGCTCTGCTAAATAATCGAACTGATGAGAATTTTGCAATTGCTCAGTGAATCAGAACAGCAGTAACATGCTGGCACCGAATGCACAAATCATTTTTCACTGAACTCGTTTCCAAATTATTTAATATCAACCTTTAGTTTGTCTGTTGGTCTGCGCAAATTGCAGTGGTTTTAAATTAAATTAAATTTGTCACCACAGACATAAGACAGACCAAACATGCACGAGCAGATCAAAGACCAACACTCAGTCATCGTTTGGACTGCTGCTCACTATTATTTGAGCTTCCAGCAGCAGCATCCATCCGATGGAGTGCACTAACAACAAGGTGTCCCAGCAAAAAGCCAGAGCTCGTGCTGAAAGACGCATATCACGCTCAAACCTCACTCGGTCCCAAGCAGAGCACTATTCGTGTTCATTTATCTTTTTATAGACGGTTTGCTCTGCGCCGTATTAATGAACGCCAGTTGTTCTTGTGCTTCACAATCAGAAAATTCATATTTGGCCATGGATCTAACAAATACAAAACCCTTTGTAAGGAGCCAATTGTGTGTGTTGGCTGATTGATCATTTTTTTCCACTTTAGATTATTTTATTATTATTAACTGTAAGAAATGATAAAGAATAAAAGCTTCCAACTTCTCACATTCACTACACTGTGTTTACAAAACAAAGACATCCAGCAGGGTGTAGCATTGTGTACAAAAACAATTACATAGAAAAAATAAAAGTCATAGAGGCATTCAAAGTGACATTATGGATACCGAACCAGATTCATACATCCAACACAGCAGCTCTGCTATGACTTTCAAAAGGTTAAAATGTCTTTGTTGCTGTTGAAATTGAAATTAAAGGTGATAATTGTGCAAACATGTTGACTGTTGATGTCGTATTGGTTGGTGGAGTCTTACTGGAGTGCATTACATCAAGAAGTGACCAAAATATAAAAAAAACCCTTTTAATAAATGAGAGTAGACGTTATGGCAGGTCTGCTGTGTCAGATTGTGAGGAACCCTTCACAGAGTGTGTTTCCATTATGATCACAGCTGACTTTATCTGAAGCACAAGCATCAACAGTTGTACAACATCATTTTATCCACTTTCTGAATGTATTGATTGTCTTCTATATTTTCCTTCTCATCATGCTGCACATCTCACGTGTCCCTTCATGAATTGCTCTCACTGAGTAGACGCTGTTATATTCAGACAGAGGACATTTTATGCGCCTTCCGTAGAGAAAGAGCCAGTGTTCTACGGCACAATCGAAACCCTTCATTTTGGACGTCAACAGCTCAGATCGTACGCCGTTAGCCACATCAACATGATTCCGTTTCAAATGCGTTGACCCAGTGATGGGTTGCTTGAGAACACAGAGCTGTAATGCAGTGTGGATCTCCCCATCAGTAGCTCCACACTTCAGGACAGCAGGGTGAAATGCACATTTCCTGGCACTGGACGGAAAGGGAAGAAATTCATTCTAAATTGCTGTGGTTGTGTGCCTTCCTACCAGATGGGATCTGTTTGTATTTTTGCTCATTATATCCTTCTGCGCTTTCGAGATGAGGAGAAGCCTCATCATCATTGCTACGGCATGCTTTAGGATACGTTGACTCCTCGGGCTGCTGCCAGCGCTGGTTATCACTCCAATCAAGCTTTCATCAATTACTTAGCTCTTCCTCGCCATGCAGATCAAACACGGCAGCGATCCTGTGCTGACATTTCATTCTGGGCCATTCTGTCTGTGACCGTAATAAGAGACCGGAGCAGAAGAAAGAGAGAAGTCCGTAGAGCAGATTAATAGAAACCATTCAAAAATGCAGTCATAAATTGCAATCATATGTGAAATGTCTTCGGCATCATGTGTTGTGGAGAAAAAACGTGCACTCACAGAAAGGCAACATATGCACAGTACAGCTGAATATCTATATATTAAATGATACCATTATATTGTAATGTTGCAAAGCAAATGTCTGTCTAGTGCTTCTAAGGCCAGTTAATGTCACAAAAAACATGATGTGCACTAAATGACTAACTGAAGTACGCACTTCATAGTTTCTGTAATGTATAATTTGACTAGAAAAACCTCATTAGTACATACAGTATTCATTAATTCCATGAATATGTTCTACTTAGGACACCAATTGTTTTCTGCTATGTCTCATAAATATTAATACATCTGCCAAAACTTGTCAAACACCACACAGTGGATCCTTCAGGCAGAAAACTGTAATAATACTCTGTGATTTCTACAGTCCGCCTCTAATCTTAGCTAATGAAATTGTCATCTGACAGTGTTGTTTGAGCAGCTTGTATGGACGAGACAATCTGTAATTTGCCTGCAATGAAGTCGTTTCCCAAGAGGCCTATCCATCACGTAATCTTGTTATTCCCCAGAAGATGAGAAATGCATTTAGCTTTATTGTCATTTTCCCTCCAAAAATGTCTCTGCAAGCGTGCACGCAAATGTCACTTGTCAGCTGCAGTTGTAGCTCGCGCAGGAGATAAATAAGCCTAATGCAGCGCTGTTGTTTAATAAAAAACTAATTTTTATCCCAATCCCAAGTGGGAGTCGATTTCATTATAAAGATTGTTTCTGATAGATATTGAAGTACAATGGGTGCCACAGTTTGTTCCCCAGCCACATTCTCGTTGATTATCAGCAGCATCCGTAACTGCAACGTTTTTTCAGTTTGCTTTTGTTATTGTGGATTAAATTCATTCTAACTATTCCAAACAAACTGCTGTTCATGCTTCCAAAATATAAAATTACTGACTTCCTGTGCACCTGGAAAGACTCACCAGAGACACAATATTTAGAACAAAAAATAAAGTGTGGCTTCAATCAGAATTGCTTCAAATATAAAAATATAAATACGTTGCTTAATTTTTTATGAACAATTGCTGATTTTTGTTTTCATAGAAACTAAAGTCAGACCTTGCTCTTCAAGCCATTAGCAGCACTGGAAAACTACTCTTTATTAGTAAAGCATGTCTGCTCCCACTTCAGGACCGTCCTGCTGGGGAAGCCCAGAATTTATGTTCCGCGGGGAGCACGCTGGTGAACAGACGACTCACATGTGTCTTTGCACTGCTTCCCTGCGGCCTCCTTTAAAGGCATTCTGAACTGATTTGGGGGATATCGTAAAGCAAATGATAAATTTGTACTCCTGTCAAGTGTGGCTGTGCGCTGACGATTTGCTCCAGGAATCATGTGGGAATGCCATATATCCCGACTGATTGCTACTCCCCGCTGGCTGATGGCAAAATACATTACATCATTAAAGGTATCGGAGGAAATAACTTAGGCTTTGTTCCTGCTATTGTTCTGACATCGAACAGCCCGTTTGATGTAATAAAGATCTATGCTGAGAGACAGACACAGAACATGTGTCTCCCCACTAAAAACAAATACATATTCATCTCTCCCTGCTGCTCTCTGTTTTCCTCTAAAGCCTCAATGTCTTGCAAATGGTTTCTGGCAAGTGTACATGCTGCATCTGCCATTGTGCATTGGCCTGCTATTGCATTTAGTAAAATGCATTATTTTTCTTTAATTTCTTCCTCTGCATGTCTTTGACATTATATCTCTTCTGGAAGGAAAAAGATCCAAGCAACATTGCTTCATATTCATTGTTTTTGCCTAAAGAAAAACATGCCATTCAACTTCTGAGCAAATAGTGAGCTGCTTTTCAATTCCACAATCACCCCATGGCAGTGGGAGTCAATTAACAGGCTGCAGAGTAAATGGTATACCACCCTGGATCCCTTTGTATTTGGTAGAGATTAGCAGTATTTGAGCCGTGCTTTCAGATTAGATGGCATGAAAAATGTGTCTCCAAGTTCAAGGGAGTGAAGGGCCCCTGATGCCGCCTCCTCGGCTGCCTCAGGGGTGGCTGGTAATTCCCCCAGGCAAAGGCAATAAAACTCTAATTTCTACTGTACCTGCCAGCTGACCGTCTTAGTCTTTTCGAAACACAGGGAGCATGAAATTCCCGAGGAGCCATGTCAAAGCGCCAGTGCCCTTCATTATGACATCAGAACCTTCTGAAGTCAACAAGCATGAAGGCAGACTGGAGCGCTGCGTGGGTTCACAGCCTTGAACGGTAATCTGTCGCTTTTAAGGGCTGTGCAGGGGCATAGCAAACAGGGGGGAAGAAGGGGAGCGAGGGATTACATCTATCACCATGCATATGCGCTCCCATCTAAAAGGCCTGACTGCCACTTTCTGCCCCCAGCAAGTCCCCCAAGTGCTGTGATAGCCGAGACCGTAATAGAGGCTTTGGCGGCATCGTAAACACAGCACGATGTGGGGTATCGAATAAACTTAAAGGACTGTGACGAAGGTCTGAGGAGAATGTTTGTAGAAATGTAAACATATCGGTGGTGATAATTACAGCTGCTTGTGGTTATGATCCATTTATCATCTTAATAAACGCCTCTGAAAGCTATAAAATAAAGCTGAAGTGCCCAGAAACCTATAAAGTCATAACGATCACATTTTAACACCGAAGTTAATGTGGACATTTGTGTAAATGCAGATTCAGTGTAGAAGGCCACAATTATAAATGTAAAAAGAAATATTTAGGTACGCATTTATTCTGTTTCTATTCTCCCCCCATGCTTATTCGAATGCTTAGTTTCATTCCGAATGTGCAGGTACTCTGACGTGCAGATTTCGTTTCAACAGATTTTTCTGGAAGGTGTTTACAGAGGCAGCTTCCATGCGTGGCGGCCATTAGAATCAAGCCCAATGAGGCGGCCCATTGGAAATGAACAGATCTATTTTTCTAAAAAGACATCAGTGAGTGTAATTAATCATTTGGGCAATTATTAATCCTGCAGGTTTCCTGGTAATGTTTTGCGAAGAAGATAATCTCTGGCAGGGGACTCTGTTGGCTCCATCACAACAATGTGCATACGGCACCACAGTGTAGAATAAAATGGTAATATACAGTATATTCTATATGCCATAATTTGTGCAGTTGCAGATTGTCTTCAGAGACATCACGGTAAAGAACAAGCTTGCAAGATATAATTTTGCAAAGTGCTTACACAGTTAGTGAGGAATAAATGCTTAAATATTGAAAGTGCACTGCAGTGAGCTTGATACCGTTTATAATTTGGTTTATTTGGAATGAAGTGTAGTCTGTTATGTTGAGTTTGAAATTAGTTTTCCTTGTTTGTTTGAACTGAAATGAAACAAAACGCTAGTATTCAAAAGAATGCACTTCTTGACAAATAAAGGAATTTATTAGAGCACTCATCAAAGCAACAGTTCATTTCGTCTGTGGGCTGCACTGAGTGGACACACATGTTAATAATCCAAACTGTTTCCACAATTGTATAAAAGGAAATATCGGAGACATTTAAAACCAGGATAGAGCCTGGAGTGGAATGTGCTTTAATTGCCATCCTTGGCAAAGGAAACAGGCTTGAGTATTTGATCTTGCCCAGTGTTGGCACCCTCCTGCGGAACACGCCTCCATTTTAAACGTGGCCAGTCACTCTCTTGCTGCCAAATCAATGAAAGACAATAATTGCTGTTGATAACAATGACTGAGCACACTTAGTTCGCAGCGCAGTAGAGCCAAATTCTGATCATTTCTACGGCTTCCAAAACAACAAGCAAAAAGAAAATTCTTCATGATGGATGACTTTAGGAGGCTTCTGGACAGGACTAGCTATTCCACACTGGGATGCGATCCCAGCTCTCTGCATAATGGCTTCAGCTGCCTTGTCAGTCACCTGAGCCCACTGCACTTTTTAATCGAACCACCCGTAATGAGTCGGTCAAACATGACCTGACAAATTGATTTGGATTCCCATCTGATGAGCCCCGCCGCGAAACGGTCCCTCTGTTCTTTGGTCCAAAAAAATGAAATGAAGAAATGCAATAAGCAGAAATGCAATAAAGCCCCAGACAGGCCTTTGATCAATAGAGAATGCACAGGGAAATGAACGTGAACTGCCTGATTTTAAAGGACAGATGATCAAATATAGTTGCTCACATTAAACTAGTATGAATTTGAGCATGCTATGCAAACTGCAGCTGCCCTAACGGCTTCAAACTAATAGTCATTCAGCCTCGTGCATGTGACACATAAATCTAACACGCTTGCCACACAGGTAATGAAAAAAAACAAAATCTTCTTCATGTTGCACCTCTGAACATGGATTATAATTTTCATTATGAAGATATGCTGCCAATTTACATAAACATTTATAGATATCAATAAAATTGATAAAAAATATGATTATTTCTTTAAATATACCTAACCACCTCTGGAGTTTGTGTCTGGGGTGCAACAGTCAAACATGCATGATCCACACCAACTGGCAAGTTGCTTTCCATGATACCTCTAACACCCAGACAATGCAACAACTACTCATCTGTAATAACATAACCTAGAAGATGCGAGTAAATTAGCACTTTAACTGTATTACAGAACACACAACTATTACCTTGGGGGACAAAGTGTGTCCCACAAACACATCTCACGTTTTGTTCTCTGTGCTCTCCAGATTACCAGGAGGAAACATCTTTATGCTCTATCTGCCTGCCTGAATGATAACATTTTCATCAAGAGTCTACAGGTTTGGGAGCATTAGGAGACATGGTTGGACGCTCCAGAGTCTTTGACCCGAACCAGTTAGTGAAGTGAGGGAAAACTGTGAATGCAGGTTAACGGGACCTCACTTTTGTGGCCTTGAAATCAATAAAAACATATGTATAAATATTTATTGGTATGCACAACACACTGCACCTTTTTCATTGTATAACTCAATTTGTTAAGCTAGCTAAAAATGCTAATTTGCTGATACTTTTGAAAGAGGCATGTTCCGAATATTGAATTTCTTTTACAGCAGAACACTGATCTGCAACAGAACTTCTGGTTCCATCTTTTCTGTGAAGTTGAAAGACATTTCCCCTCCTCCTCCTCCCTGCTGAGTGAGCTGAGGTGAAAACTTTCCAAGCACCACTGGGAAGCTAATTAACAAGGCGGGTGTGAAGAAACTCCTTCTCTTGGTTGTTTTTACCCCCTGATGAGAAACACCCACTCAGTCAATCGTTCTACCTCACAGTATGCCTTTTACTTACAGAGAGGAAGTTGGAAGTGTAGTGTTTTCCTTTACTGCCTCCTCTACCCCCAACTCTGTGGCCGGCAAGTAGTCTCACACTGAGAAACACACGTGCATTTAGATAAACACACACATTCTCATTTGCATACGGAATTTGTTGTTGCTCACAAGTCTTCCATGCACGTGCAAGTACATATGTTTAAAAAAAAAATCAACACAAATCAGCATATGCTCTATTCATCACGATGACATGCACTCACAGACATTTGATATAAAAAGCCACCACAGACCAACTTTCTCAAAAGACATTATCTTGACAGCATTAAATAATATTCTGAATAACCTTTTAATTTGATCAATTACACAGAGCTTTTGGCTTATTTGAAACAAATTTAAAAAAGTCACGTCTCGGGCAGGTCCTTAGAATTACAGAACGTCCAAAAAATAATTGGCTTTTAAACGGAAAGAATCATCAAAGAAAGCTCATCTTCTTCTTCAGAAATAAGATCAACTAATGACAGCTTCCAAACTTCCAACTGCTGCCGAGTTACTGTGAACGTTGTGAGTAGTGTGAAGTGTCAGTCCTCCTCCAGCTCAGTCATTCTCTCTCCCACTTTACCTTTGTTCATGTGCTGTCATCCTGTTTCTCTTGGCACCTTATTAGCACAACTCCTGTTCTTAGGGAGCACATCTGGACAGTAACTAAGTGCTCCATATATTTGTCTTTTCTGCCTATTGATAGCACACCTCTGGCCTCTCTGTCTAGAGCGCAACTTAAACAGTCAAATGTAGATAAATATGCATGATGATCGGTGATAGGTGTTTTTATTTCATATGACAGAGATGATTAAATAGCTGCGTACGTGAAAGCAGTTTTAATTCTTGAAACACCTTTGCTTTATTATTGGTTCTATAGACTGTTCCAAACACTGTTTTCAATTTTATTACGGTAAACATTATTGTTAATGTCATAAAGACAAGACAGTCAACTAACTCTTTCAGTGCTCTTCTTCCTGATCAGGGCCTATGATGCCACCACAGAGGGGTCAATTATTTTCTGATGGCCAACCCTGCCTAAGTACAGTGTGACATACTTTATGAAATGGAAAAAACAAATCCCTCCGCTGCCTCTGGTGCACTTTTACTGTTCGTCTTTAATGGGAAATTTGAGATGGCACTGAGTACAGAGCTTAGTCTGTCACATCACATGACGCGCTGCAACTAATGCAGCCAACAAATGGACATATCATGGATCCCAGTTTTGTGAATGATCCTTCCTTAGAAACAGGTGGCAGCCGCTGTAGGACCAGATGTTCCAGTGCAGCCGTGGTAAAATGGGGTCTGTCTCAATACAGCGGTGAACAATGCGTGACGACGACCGAAGGTGGTCCGGCTTGTGTTCAAACCCCAGGAGGGCTAACAGTGAGGTAGAGTCTGCCAAGGGGGCAAAGGGTGTGAAGCCTCTTCCAGACTGCCCCAGTCCTCAGGGTAAATGGAGAACGCGAGCAACCCCACCTCTGAGAGCTATGTGTGCGGAAATGCATGCTTTTCAACAATGAAGAAGTCATCTCAAACATCCCCCTAAGCTGCCTTTCCCTCAACACATAACACTTGATATGCATCGGTTCCTTTGTTCAAACCTCTCTGCTTGTTAATGCCATGCTACAAAAAACAGCCATTTGCTCGCACTGTATAAATAGACAGTGAGCATTACCAGTGCAATGGAAATAAGTTTGTGGACCAATTCCAAACTATGCTGAAAACTGTTGCCAGATGGCCTGAGATCAAACAATATCTGAACAGTGCTGCGACAAAATTAGCTTTAACACTTTTGCCCCCATATACATCAGCAGCTTGAATGTTGTATTTTGTCATATTGTTAGTATTTCCACAAATATGATGATAATAAGACCCGACCAGATATAACAAAAACAGAGTTTGCTTCATAATTTAAACCAACAGGTGTTCCAAGTAAACGTTCAATATTTAGAAGTCCTTATAAACCTTCATTCTACAGTTTTAGGAATAAAAAACGTTCACGTTCTTGAAGGTATCAAAACAAGAAAGACATATTCATAATATGACCGTGTAATTGATTCCACCAAGCAACACGACACAGTCGCGGTACACGGGGAAATGTGACTGAGCTTTCTGCTAAGCTCATTGTGCTGTTCTACTGCACATGACTGTGATTCGCGTCATAGTTTGGATCTGCGTTTAAAGGACATGCATTTAATGGTGCATATATTGGCAAGGCTTGAAAGGCCAAATCATTCTTCAACAGCCACTCATGTCTATTTGGAAAGACAGCAGTGGCATGCGTTCATTCTTTCAGGTGCACAGGTGCAGAACAGAAACGTGATCCTTCTGGTGGAACAAATGGAAATATTATTAACCAAAATTGTCCTCACAAATAAACCAAATAAAAATACTCTGATGTTTTCAAATTAGCTCTCAGCACATTTATTTTTAGTGTTCTAATGGCTTTCGCACATTCAGGGCTTCTCAACAATGAAGGATATATATTGCTTAAAGATGGCCACAAAGCTGTACAATACAGTTGTAGTAAATTTGTGCTGCCTATGCTTTTGAAGTGCACTGCCACGTCGCTTCTGGCGCCACTGTGTTTTTTAAAGTAATATTAAGTCATCAACAATAGCAGTACTTTATCTGAGATACTTAGCTTCAGCTCAGTCAAAGTGTGAAGCTGGAAATTAGGCCAAATGTTGCATTTTGAATCATTAAGTCAATACATGTTAGTTCCCTAAGCTCATTTGATTGATAACGCTGCATGCTGTGTTTGGCAGAGACAAAGCGTGAAAAGCCAAATAATATTTAACACTTGGCAAGCTCGTCACACAGCAGTTTATCTGAGACCTACATGTAACGGAGGAGATAAAATATGAGGCAGTTGGCTTGCTATCAGCACCAGTGGTCCCATTTCATCTTCATCACATTCCATCCAACAGTCAGGACGCGCCGTTGTCACTCAGAACTGCTGCACAGACAGGAGTTCATCAGGTTATTGTTTGATGCCAGGAAGGCAGGATATGATCACATGCACGTACAAATGTAAAGTGATGAGCCAAAACACTATGACCAGCTCCCTATTATAGTATTGGTATATATTATCAGGCTCCTCCATATCAGCAGCAGATCTTCTAACTCGTGTGAGGTCAACGCACTGGTGCTTGTTCCCAGTCTGTCCTTCGCTGAGGCCAGGAGCATCTCACAAACCCTAACGTTTTGGCAGCACTTTGACCTACTTGCCTGGCTATAATAATTTAACTATCAAGACACTTCTGCTGCATCCAACGAAAAGAACCGGCTGTTCTGCTTCTGTCTCCGGGCTTTGGACACGACGAGATGGTGTTTTTTTTTACCGTGAGTCTTCATAATGTTTTGGACATGCTCACACATAGACTATATGCACATACCAGAGAAGAAGGCTGTGTAACCACGCACGCCAGGTGACACATTCACGCACACATGCTCACACTGTTCTGCTTGTAATAGCTCCAGCGCTGTGATTGTCTTAAATCCCTCACCTCGTGGCAACATTTTTTAAAGCAATAACCAATTTATCACTTCATGCTGGATCAGAACAGTATCTAACTGGCTGGAGTTGGACCAGATGCTAATGTTAAATGCAATACCCCAGTAACAGCGCTTAAATACAAACCTCATTTCTGTCAGCAGGGGTCAGACCTCAGCTTGGTGTCTGTCTCAGCCTGCGCTGCCAGCTGGGGGAGAGCAGCGGGACAAGGAGCAGAGGAGGCACGGAAAGGAAGGCAGCAGCCAGAATTAGGGTCATGACAAATGTACAGAGTAGGACTGTGACATCTTGCCAAGTAGAGACAGCACAGTCCAGCTTTTCCACATGTTTAAGCTTAACTATCTCGCATAGTCTCAGCCACCTGATGGACACTTTCATTCAAAGTTCCTAAAAGAACAGTGAGGGCATTCTGTGCATTTTAAAGGAAATTAACAGCTGGGCTCTGCAGTGCCATGGTGCATTAGACAAAACTATGTGATGTAGATTATGAAGGGAATAAATAGAAGTTACTATATTATTTCATTAGGGTTGAGTGGGAAATGGTTTAAATAGATATATTTAATGTATATATTTGCAAAGAATATGCTAGTAGCTTTTATAAATCAATATTTCTCTAAAAAGAATGTGGTGTTTCATTATAACTGCCTTTAACAATAGGACTAGATAGAGATTCAGGAAAATCTCTAGGTGCCACTTTTTTATTGTAATTAGTAAAAAGCATTAGGAATAGTTTAGTTAGTATAGTTTCAGTTAATTTGTGGTTCTGCACATTTTTTAGTTTTACTGTACAAATGGTTTCTGTTCCTAACACAGTGGAGACCATGGTTGCATAGTTCTGGAATGGGATACATACAAATTAGGTGATAAGGTGAAAATCCGAATTGGTGACATGACAGATTCAGTTAGTAATCATTTGATCTGTAAGCTTCCCTTGGGATGACACTTCTTCCTCCCAGCCTGTCAAACCCCTCCAGATTCCCACTGTGAGAAATCATAGAGAACACATCCACTGAAGAGGAGTTTCTTAAGCGAGGCACAGGAGGATTTCCCGAGTTGCACGAAGACAGGGCAGTTCATTCATAACCCTTTTGGTGACAGGAAACTAATCAATCAGAGGTGGTAATTTCCACACTCAGCTAGCATGAGGAGTAACATACTGCTTACACACTGGGACTAATACCATGGCGCCTGGATCACCCACAATCACACTGTCTAGGAAGGCAATGAAAGGAAGGGAATTCCAAGCAAGTGGCCGCTGTCTAAACATCCCATTATGCTTTTATGGAGAGAAGTGACATGGATGTCAACAACCTCAGTGATCTAATTAGGAATTTTGTTATTGGGGCTCCATGCAGATTAACAAGCACAAGTTTGACATTTTATTATTTTTAGACACTTATCTGCCACCTTGGTTCTGTCTACATACAGTTTAAAATGAGAGTAACGGAGTATAAATGGTGTAGGAGAAAACATATTTTGCACGATGTCTAAATAAAGAGAATTTCAGAAAGGCTGTGGGAAACTCATTTAAATTATTCTGAACTGACTCTGACCCCACATCCAGCTCTATCATCCACAAGCAAAGTCAAAAGGAAAAGTCAAGTTAAGTGTGAATAATGGCGGTGCCTGGCACAAAGTCTTCTCCGCATACAATAACCAGAACCGAAACACGGTTCACAGTATTTCAGCTGTAATCTAGAGAGTTTATAGAAATATTTGGACAGATCACTGTTGATAGGTTCTTTGGTCACCGTTGCTAAATTGTACAGGAGCGAGCTATAAAACAGAATTTGGAAACTGTTGTAGTGCTAAAAAAGTCCAATCATTTATTTTCATCATGTGTTATTGATCTGTGAGAACTGTCATTTTTCAGAGCAGTTGGTGTTTTTTCCTTGGAGCTGAAACCTCCGTGTAGGTTTATTGGCTCACGCAGTGTTGAAGTGACACCCACGGCTCGGTAGAGTTTATCATTCTGCTGACAGGCTAAATAACTTGTGCCAAGGCCACAGATAACAAATGGGCTCAAGTTGTGGCTTGAGTGTGTAAGCGTTAAAGACGAGAACAACTGGACTGCAGCAGAAAAAAATGGTCTTTACTGTTTGACATTTGACTGTTATTCCCGAGGCAGAAACAATAACATGATTATTAAGCGCTAAAATATTGTGTTTTAATTAAAGATAATGCATGTTAACATAAAAGTACGAACCCTCGCGGAACTGTGTGCACCCCAGAGACTGCCTTGTGGCAAACTGTGCCAGCAGGGTATAAAAACCCATAGCGACATAAGAGTTAGTCCGCATTAAGAGGTTGTAATAATAGTGACACAAGCAAAAGAGACACTTTGAACACCCACATGCATGCTGGGGTATACATGACCAAGTCTGCTAGGTTCACGATGACTGAAAAGCAAACTGGACACTTGGTTCTACTTTGTATTTCAACACTGTTCTTGTTGAGCGGTTACAGATACAGTTATTTTATGGTTTTCTGTTGTTTAAAGAAATAAAGGAGCATCGTAGAATCTGTACATGGAATAATCTGTAAATGCATTTGTAGTATTAATAGATCCCTTCTGGGATCGAGGCCTTGACGTGGCAGAAGGGCTTGCGTGGTCTAGTGATCCTCAGAGCTATGTTGTCGGG
>JAUMTR010000002.1:17876744-17922099 GCA_032270685.1 Microctenopoma stevenorrisi
GGAGGTGGCCGGGGATAGGGAGGTCTGGGTTTCCCTACTTAGGCTACTGCCCCCGCGACCCGATCCCGGACCAAGCGCAAGATAATGGATGGATGGATGGATGGTATTAATAGATGCAAGTATCCTTTCAAAGGAAAGCAAGTTGTTTGGTTGTAGTCAAATAAACTTGGGGCCTCAGTGTAATTTGTTTTACACCGCTTCAGTCGAGAGAAAACCACAGTAGGTTTGAAATGGTGGACAACTTTCAGTTCATCATTAAAATTTCACATTTTGTTTGGACTGTCAGATTTTGTAATAGCTGTTCGGAGTTGAGGTTTCACACCACCTCTTCCTGCCAGTTGTCCTGTACCTATTAAATTTTTACTGCACGGAGGAAATAATTTGCATTTTTAGACAGCATGCTCAGGGTTTCATAAAACGGGACTGGATTGATGTACTGTATAGTGGCTCACATTATTCATCCATCATACTAAGCCTTCAGGATCTTGTGTCAAAGCAGCAGGCTAATAAGCTAAGGCTGTTGATAGTGCCACACTTGCTGTTCACCTTTGCCTCACAGGTGTCAAACTGTCAGTAGGAAACCCTGCAGGCTTCTGCAAATATGCTACAACATAAACAAATCAATTTCCCTGTAAAGGAAAATGGTGGCACTTACAGAGGACCTTTGGAAGATGCTGCACATTCCTGTAGCTGTGTGTCAAAGCATAAACAAATGTTCTGTTCCTATCACACTCGGGTCTCTGTTTACAGCTGTTTCTGCCCATAAGAAAGTGAGATGTACACATAGGGCCATAAAATGTGCTGCCCGTGAAAATGTACTGCAGGAGCTAAATTCCAAGATGTCAGAAGACCTGTCAGTGTGAAAGAATACACTGTTCATTACCACATTCAGATCTAGTTTGCATGTAAGCACCACCTCCCTGCTGAGGATGAGCTGGATTTTCCCACAGTGAGAAACTGCCTTGTTGGACCAGTGCTTTACCGTATCATCGAGTACAATCATGACGCTCTGATTAATGCTAAAGTAAAATAACCATAAATCTCATGGGTACATGTTAAAACAATGTCGTGTTTAAGTCATGGTGTGTTAGTGTGTGTTAAATTGCAATGCAACTCGTATATATTAGAAATAACTAAACATTTATAAACAACAACCCGCACACAACAATAACTTTACTTTATTTAAAACTAAATCTGTATGGTCTGAGGACTTGCATCAGCTGTCAGATGTCCCCATTAAAGTTGTCTAATAAGCCCAGGTTACAAGATGGTTCTGAGAAGTAAGTGATATCCACAGTGCGGCCCACACATACAATGAGGCAGTGACCCTTAGTGTGGATTTCATACTTCGGGCTGAGCATACACTAAGCCTATTTTTGTTGTCCTGATCTCAGGCAACGCTGGACTCCATCCAGGATGGTTAAAGTAATATCCACTAGTAATGCTGCCCAATCCTGTCACCTCCACTGAGACATGCAAGCTGAGGGGCCAGGCTTCACGAGCAATGGGCAATACCACTTGTGTTTTACTGAAAAGTTTTAAAGAAGAAGCAGTGGAGAAATGTGTTCTCTTTTAAACGAAAGTACCCAGTTAAACAGGGTAACCCATTAAGATCAGAGACTAGTCAAGTCCTGAAGACCGTTCCAGGTACAAACGGTTATAAAAGAGCCTTACAAATGCAAAGGAGACCATGATGTTTGTGAATTTATGGCCACCGAGGACTTTTTTTCCTTCCACTCCCATAGAGATAAGGAGTGTTTTTCTTTTGAAAATCTACAGGGGGCTGGGTGTAGTTAAAGGACACACTCAGCTGCTAGATTAACTCATCAACGCTGCATTGCAGGGTGTCAACAGAAATGTTTCACACACAAGACCGACAAGGAATGAATACCATTTGGAGGTCACAAGTGGCACCCCCCCAGTCCTTCAGGCCTTTTAAATGTTAGTGTCTGCCTTTCAAGACCAAGGATGTAACCTCTCAACCTTTGGGAGGAAAAAAGATACGTGGTGTACATCCCTGCATCATGTCAGTGTCTACTGATGATCAGCGTATACTATTATCAGGCTTGCATACCGAACGAATGAGTGAGATGAATTGTTGTTCGTTTGTGAGCTTTAAATATAAATTATGCATTTAAACATTTCATCTGATTCATTTAATAATGAATCAAATAGATATTTGAAAGAAAGTCAACAAATTAGCTGCATCTTTTAAAATGAATCATTCTTGAAGAGACTTGTTACCTGCTGCCTATATCACAAAATACGTGACCAGCATGTCTCAAAATACACAACACTATGACAAGCTCAATGAGCAACCCTGAAATACACCTTCAGAAACATGATTCAGGCGTGTTTTCATAGCTATGCCCTCCCCCCTGGCTTCTTTGATGAGCATTTTTCAGGGACCCAAAAACCAGCTGACAACCAGAGACATGGGATCGTCTTCAAATGAAATATGCACGTCGGTGGCATGCTGTCTTCTAGCTGCTTGAGCGATCCTCGTAGTTTGAGTCATGCAAACCCATCGTGTAGTGGCTTCCAAGTTTAGATTACAGTGCACGTTTCAAACAAAGTTTAAAACTGTCTGAGAAGCGCTGCTCACAGGAGTTTATGGTCTTAAAGAAGGATAGATAATAACTGCAGGACCCTAAACTGTGTCTTACCATGTTCCTTGTCCTTCGAAGGACTTTGGATTGGGAGGCGTTTGCACTTGGTGGGGAGCAAAGCCTGAATAGCTGCTCAGAGAAAGTCATTGTTTTCCATCTAAAGCTGCAGCGTGCCAGGAAGGCTGCCAGTGGGCCTGTTTGCTTTGGATTTAAAGAAGATCAAGTCACATGACCTTTGTTAAGCATGTGCCAGTGTGCGGCTACTGCCCTGTTTAGTTTAGTTATTTTATACTGGTCTATGAGTACTGTTACTGTTATTATTTTTAATCCTTTTTCTTTATTAAAGCAACATGTCTGTGGAACATTATGACGTTGCTTTTAGCATCGGGTTCCTGGAGCCGTTTGGCATTGACGGGGTGTGGGAGGTTAAGGGGCGAATGGCAGTGTTGGCCTCATCAGCCCCCGTAGCTCCCAAGGTCCCAGGAGCTGGCGCCAGGCTAACTCCGCTAGCAGCCGAGCAAAAATAACCACGCTGCAGTTGTTGGGCAGGGGAGAATGACAAGGAAAGCATGTCACAGCGGGAGTCGGGTTTCAGCGGCTGTCATCAGAGCGCAGTCATTACTTCTGGGCTAATTATCTCAGGCCGCTTGTAAACAAACAGCCTGCCAGTGTGAAGACTGGTTTGTGTTCACAGCTCTAAGTTTTGGTTTGTCCCCTTCACATGTTTGATGTGGGCTTAAATGGTTATGTTGGATACTGCTTCTGCCTTGAAGGCCAGTTCAATTTAGATTTCGGACACAGAATCACCGGTTGATGCACAACAATGACTAAAATATCGTCACAAAGAAAGGGGACTTTAGAGCTTCTGATAACAGACTAAATATATTTAAACAGTTTAATTAAGGCTGGATCAGAGGTGAGAATATTAGAATCTAGAGTTTTTTCAAACAAGCTTTAATCAAGCATGATACACCCAGAGACATAACCAGCCATAATTTAACGGAGTAGTAAGAAAACTGGCTAATACAACATCGTACAAAAAGGTACAAAGGTGTTTTTCTATTAAAGGCGCACCATATGAAAAACAGAATAAAGTGTGTGAGGCACATGAGTCATGACTGATTTAGTGTAGCATGCAGCTGATAGTGTTGCACAGATTTGCACTATTAGCCAATGAAATGTGGCGTAATGGAGATGCAAAATGACATTAGGCCACCGCTTGCATGCTGTCACTTACAGTATGTCCTTCTGGGACTTGGTGGCTTGTCAAGGCTAACTGTATTAATTGTCTTGTACCCAGGTTTATTTGTAGGTGTTTTAAATGGCCAAGACATTGTGCTCAAATATTTATATACTGTATGCCCTCCAAACCAAATTACTGCTAAAGACCTCATTTGTAGGCTCGGGCCTTTTTTTGACTGCTGTGAATCAACAGTACTCTGTCTAACAAATGACTGACATTTCTACTGGGACACGAGTGCTTTGCTGGACATGGATTTAACTCTGTGCTTTGATGACCACAAGAAATGTGATCAGTAATTAATTTTTGGAAACAAGTTCGCTCATCCCCACCAATGGCTATTAAGAGGCCGTGTAATCCTTCACTTGCTAATTGAGTCAGCTGCATCAGTCTGCATTTGAACTTGAGAAGTGTCACAAATCAGACTCTGTTTATCAACCATTATGGCAAAGCAAGCGGCTTAGTTTTACGATATAATTATATCTTGCAAGACAGTGACCCCGGCTAACCTCATTTCGTAATGTAGACCACTTTGGCAGGGCCCATAATGCACACTGGACAGATTTCACTGGCTTTGTCTGCTGTTCTACATGCCTGTATATGCTCAACCCCTGTCTAATTGGAGCATGAAATTTGTGCACAACAAGAATACTGAGAGATGTTCAATTAAAATTCCCTTTTTCCTCCAGATGGTATTGTCAGTGTGAAGATGCTGAATATCCACGAGGTGGGAGTTTTACCCAACCTTTTACACTTTTTTCATTTGGGTGAATAGTAACTTTGATAAAAAATGCATATAAAAAGAAGGAATTAGAAGAAATATGTCTGAAAACCTCTGAGTGGAAACACAATCCATGAATTGCGGCGGCCATAAATGAGATTTGATAGACACTATCCACTTGCAGTGACGCCCTCCCTCTGCCCTCGGCAAAGACATTTGCAACTGGTGTCAAGGCCCTATAAATCATCCTGTATCAAAGAGGCCATGTAACGCTTTCTACATTTCAACATATGTGGAATCAGAATGTGTCTGTCATCGATGTGAGCCACTCTGGTACAAAAAGCTTTTTCCCACTGTAATGTGGACCATATGTGCTATTGATTTGGGAGGTTTTACCTGCCACAGTGGGATACTCCTAAGATGAGATGAGGCAGACACTGTCATACTCTTCAATAGTAAAGGATTAGGACTGTAAACTAAAATCAACAAGGAGCATAATTACCATGGAACCGGGAGATGGCTAGCCTTGAAGCGTAATGCAGTATTTCTCTTTTTTTGAACTGTTTTGCCTTTAAATTGTCTTTAAATAACCAGAACTCACAGTGATCTGGTTCATTTGCATCAAACAAGACAAACTCCCAACCATGCCGGCTGGTGCCAGGATGAGACTATTCATCTTAATATTATAAATGGCTCTCACTGTCATCTGAGGTTTTAAGTTCCCAAAGCAACTGATCCTGGTCTTGTACTGGTCATATATCTCCCTTTGAAAGCCAACTCTTCCATCTCCTGCTGCTTTGTATTTAAGGTTGGTCCTCTATCTTGGGTTAAACCCTCTTTCTCAACTAACTTGGAAAAAGAGAAGAGATCCCTTTCTTGAATAATTTAGGAATCTCCATTTGTCGTCCGAGAGCTCGAGGGTTAAATGAGACTGTAAATCAAATGGTAAATGTTAAGTGATTTCTTCCCCCTGTTGTGACCAAGCCTGGTTCTATATTTAGAGTTACTTCCACAGAATTACCTTTCGTTGATGCTAAAGAACAATCTAAAATCAGTAGACAGAATGTTTCGGCTCCATATAAAGTTAGTTTATCATAACGCACGCTTACTGTTTTACTGGAGATATCACTTTCTGACGAGAGAGCTTACTGAGAGAGTACCATCAGAAGGAATAAAGTTATGTGTGCTGTTGATCAAACAGTACTGTGAAACAGTGGTTACAGAATAGAATAGAATAGATGTTATTGTCCCCCTGGGAGAAAATTGTCTTGAACCACAGTACTGGCTGCTGCAACAACAATAATTAATACTGCTAATAATAAAAAAACAGAATGTATTGAACAGTATAAAATGTTTTGCCCAGACTGGTGTAAAGTATTATACATATTTTCAACTAATAAAATGTCACAGTAAAATATATTTCTAACATAAAAAATTTAACTTTAATTTTTATCTGCAATTAACCTATTTTTCTATTTTAATAAACAAATGTAGATATAGATAGATATAGATAAAACAGGAGATTATTAGATACAGAGCAACTGCTACTAAGATTATTTATGATAAACAGACAGAAAGCTGTTCACAGCTCAGCTTCACTGTTATTAAGTACCACATTCTGCAGTCGGTGCTTGACGTTTGCAAAGCTCCACTGTTCTGGGAAGCCTTAACCTCCTGACTATACTCTTCCTTTTCTGAACATAGGACTTAACCCCTTAAACCTCATTTCACAACTGCTTTCTTTTCTGTCCTTATTTTTATGCTTATTTTAAAATGATGTCCTTGATATCACGACAAAGGTAATACAGATTGTTAGATAAAGAGGGTTTAAACTCAAAGACATGCACCTTTTTTTTAATTTCAGATTTACAAATACAGTAGGCCCACCGCATATTAGGTTGATGGAAATATAAATGCAGTACAGACTATTGGAAATAATAAAGTCTATTAAAAATATAATGCGTATTATTAAAAATCTCTATAATATTTTGATTATTATTTTTTATTTTGGGTTAATCATAACATAATTCTACATCATGGTGATCTGTTTACATGTGTGTGGCCTAAATAGTGAAGGACGGATTAGTGATGGATCTACACGGAGATAATGAGTAGCAGTTGTCTGGTTTGCTTACAGGTGTTGTGCCACAGAGAGGAGCACATAATCCCCCATGACTTTTAAAAGCTGCAGTCACAATTAGTTTATAGAAATATGGTTAGTAATTATTTTTCCTGATGTCACACTCCATATAATGCACTTCAAGGTTTGACTTTTAAATGTTACATTTTACATTTAAAAGTCATGTGTCTAAGAAAGTCAGGTCAAAAGTGATGTAGTAACACGCAGAGACATACAACACAAGACCTCTTCTACATATAATATGGTTGTGATCGCGTGAACAAAGCTCTATAGCTGCCACTTTATCTGGTTTCCTGGTAAAGACATCTCCTGCAGCCACAGCAGTCTGATATCAAACAGTGGAAAAAGAGGTATTTTGAAATGATGTATGTCATCCTTACAGCTGCTGCGTTGTCTTGAATTACCTTGATGCAGCATTTCCAAAGAAGAGATTAAATTTCTTTTGACCAATTTTTTTTTCATCCTGATTTTTCCACAAGTGCAGGCAAAAGATTTATTTACAATTTGCCTCTCTGAAAGTCGACTTCTTTCAGAATGTGCCATGTGGAGTTCAGGACACAGATTACAGTGTGTAACAGAAAGTGCTCTTAGTTTAGAAATGGGTATTAATTTCACGCACGGACCTTGGTACAGGCCCTGGCATGGTTTATGGGCAAGTGCTGGAGTTTTTCTTACTGAAAGGATCACTTCAAAGCATTTGGCGAGTGACGAGGTTGAACTTTCAGCTAAACGTGAGAAAACTGCAGATCTTTACTGGTAAGGTATAAAAACGTATACTCTAAGTAAGTCATTTCAATCAAAATAGTATTCTGTGTATCTCTTACTGATTGACCACAAAGGCTTTCTGTTTATTAAAATTAAATATACATGGTATTAGTAAAAATTACATTGTTTTAATAAATGAAAATTGTATAAACAAAACAGTTTATGTACAAATTAATTTGCATCAGGGCTGACATTAAACATGTGCCCACTGCCAAAGTTATTACATTATTATTTACAGCCAAGTGCATGATATGGTTGTGAGGCTAAAACCAGTGAAGTATCACCATAGCTGTTGCCCTATTTTGTGTCAGTTAAGTAAGTGGAGCCTGTGTCTTCATGGCATGGTGCAAATTCCTGAGATTAATGTAAATGATAAGGAATCTGCAACTCTCCAGATTCTGAGATCCTTGGGATTAAAGGTTCAAGTTCCAGTTGACGCTGGAAAAGGATGACTCACTGTCACGGCCTGGATGACTATCGGGTGTCCCGTCTCCTCCCAGTTAAGAAAGCGAGGAAGAGTAAGACTCTCACAGCACAAACAGAAGTTTAACGGGAAAGAGCAGTTTTCCGCTCTGCCTGCGGGACTGTACCTGTGAAAAGTCAGTCAAAACAAGAAATCACTTATAGTTTTTACTTTTCTTGATGAATTGTCTGACGGAAAAAAGTCTGAACACACCACTGAGAAAAACTCACGCAACTCAAATATGAAGGCAAAGTGAAAGGCTAAAAAAGGAAATAAAGCGGCAAGCTGGAGACACATGCACAGCCTGTGCGGTGACCTACATCCCCTTCAAGGTTACTGTCCATTTCATTAAATGACTCATCCATTGATCTCTGTCCTTGGACTGAGTCTCCCTTTTGGCCGTGTCTCCATTAACAAAGTTAACTCTCTTATACAGCGACCTCCTCCTACTATTCCTGACCCGGGCAGACAGCTCTGCTTACCTTAGCATACGGTGCCACAATAGGTCATCATTATCAAATTAATCAAAGCTGTCACAACACACTACAGCACTGCGGTCAACTCAGTGCGGCGCTTCAAAAACCACTTAGATCATGTAACACTTGAACGTGCAGCAAAAGAGGCGTGCAGGCGAGACACACACACACACACACACACACACACACACACACACACATTTAGTCCTGAAAGCCTACAGAGAGATGTGTTTAAGAACCAGAAAGATTCCAGTCACATTATTGTGGGGGGAACAGTATAAGGGGTGTTAAGGTATTTTTAAATTAGAGTATTACATATTTTTAAACCTGGTAAAATAAATGTAAATAACATTTAGAATGCGCCTGTTTATCCTCTGTAGTTACACTACAGCTGAAAATGTAATTTTATCCACATGCACGTAAACTGTATCCTTTTTTTATCGCATATTGAAATATATAAATATGTATGATGTGCTTAAACAAGAGACTATATAAAGTGCATAATTATAATAGCAAAATGATGACAAACATACTTTTATCCTTTTGATTTATTTCCCTTTTTCTGTCCACACTAAATTATTTTTTGTGTTTTGTTTGTGTTTAGACATTTTTTATTTTAACATTTTTTTTCTATTTAGTTTGCCCTGTTTATAGCTCCAGTCAGATGCTACATATTTACATAAAGTGTTTGGTCTTTAACAAAGAAAACAGGAAAATAACAAAAAAAAGATTATTACAGTAATTATCAGACATTTCTCTAAGCTGGAATGTATTTACTATCTCAAGATTCTGAATAGATGGAGAATCTTATAACAATTAAACCCTGTAAAATCTTTGCTGGTCAGGATTTTTTTCAAGTAGTAGAGAGGCAATATCTATATACAGTACAAATGCGAGCACAGCACTATTACTTGCAGTACTATTTTTCGAGGTAAACTATCCTTCCAGGCAAAGACAACACATTTTCTTACTTTACATGCAGATGTTCATTGTGTTGCATTCACTCATTTTGTGAAAACAGGCTGAGATAACAAGAGAAATTCCACCTGCTGTTGCTCAACTGATGCAGTACAAACGCCCTAAACACACACACACACACACACACACACACACACACATCATGCCCAACCTGTGTGTTTGGAGAAGGGGGAACAAGAGAGATGTGCAACATCAAATTGCCAGATTGATTAACTTGTCTGTCAGGCTCTTCACTGTGACAATAAACTCTGTACCTCAGGGAGCTTATTGAGAGATGACATGTCTGATACCCCTAGGCGTGCACACACACACACACACACACACACACACATACAGACACACAACGATACACATAGAACACATACACCAGCTCTCCCTCCCTCTCAGCCCCCAACCACCCACCCCCATTAAAACACCTTCCAAAAGATACAACCACCCTTCTCGTCTTGTCCTCATACACACATGTTCCCTGTAATCCCCAGGGGTCCTCTGGTCTCTTGTATCCACATCAGGCTCCATTTTATAAACTGATTCACTTCATAATTAAACAGGAAGCTCTCGAGCATGTTTGGTCAGTTAATTCATTTAAGATCATTATGTGCATTGCCGATCGGCTTGACCCAGCTGTACAGAGTATGCAACAATGGGGGACTTGATCTAAACCTTCCCCCCTTCCCTCTGTGGGGTCAAAGGAGTTAATGAATGATTATTTCTCACTTTGTAACACAACAGGATGTCAATTTAGAGAGTAACTTCCCAGCCCCCACCAACCTTTACTCTGAGCATCCTCAGTAGAACAGACAGGTCCATTAGGTTCAGACTCCAAATCAAGCTGATATTGATTCACTGAGTTTTAGCTCTGGCAGTTTTTATAAGCTAATAATATCTTGTCTGAGAATTTTGGCTGCAGTTTAGTACTGATGGTGGTGCAATTGATGATGGTAATTATCATTGTAGTTTTAGCAGAGCTTTGCAGCTTTCTTTATTTGGCTGAAGCCTTTGGTACTACAGATCATGCCATACTAAAAGATATGTAGCTGAGCCAGCTGAATGGAAATTTACTAATTTTCTTTAAGGTTGTAATAAATATGTCTAGGTTAAGGGGCAAAGTTCAAATGGGCAAATTACTGTGGGAGTGCAACAAGGTTCTATGCTTGGCCCACTTATTTTTTCTTTTAAAATTTTTAGCTGCTAAGGGTAGTTCCTGTCATTGTCAAATGTTCATGGAAAGGTTACAAAGCTATGAATAAATTATTATCATCAATATGTAAACACTATGTTTGGGGTTCATATATATCTTTAAAAGGGGAAATGATGACCTGTTTATTTTCATGCATAAATGGCAAAGAGACTTCTTTTTTTAACTTATATGAGGGCAGCTAATCCTGTGTAAAGTGCAAGTGAGTCATGACAAATTATAATAGGCAATGATGGACAGTACAAAGAAATCAAGAGTAGCTATTTGTGCCACTGGGCTCAGTGACAGAAAAATGTGACAAGAGAGAAACTGACCTCGGGCCATTGTTTTTTCAGAGCTCCTGTTTGAAGTTGGAGGGCACTTCCTGTCCGGAGTCCTGAATGAACCATTTGTTTGTGTTCTCTTGGTCTGTAAATCACTTAGCGCATCAAAGAGTTCCATTCGGCCCCTGTACAACAATAGGGGGTCGTGCCAATGTGCAAACATGACAAGGATACAGAGCAAGAAAATGTCTTCCTATCCTGAGGTGATGACAATAGTTCCAAGATTTATGCAACGCTGACATTAGTAAGATCGTCTGGAAATCACAAAAGACAGCTCTTGTGGGTATAATATAAAAGGGAAGTGTCTGTCTAATATAGATTTTTTTTAAACATATTTTTTGTAATGTCTGCTTTCTTATGCAGTTATTTTAGTTCAAAAATCTATTTTTCAAGATTTAAAAAAAAAGAGTAAAATGTAAATAAATGCTTAGATCTGACTTACATTTCACTTCCAATAAAGTGAGAATAGTCATCAGTTTTATTATCGACACGGCTGTTACTGTTTTTGGCTTTGTAGTCTTTCACAATCTCCTGTAAACAGACAGGTCTGAGTCATGTCGTCGAAAAAGCAGCCAAATAATTTTTGCCTATTTTCTAGGTCTCAACACATCACGCACACCTAACACGTCGCTGACGTCAAGCAGGGATTTACTTGCCTCCTGTGAATATTCTTTCATAGTGGTCAGATCCCTGGTGACTTGTAGGTCTAAAAGCCATGCGAACAGGAAACCGCAGAAGCAGACTACCAACTACCGCACCCCCCCCCCTTACTCCAAAAGCCCTGGAAGACTGTAGCGTGGTGAGACCCAAGGCCAACAATGTGCCCACGGCCCATGTTCACATCCTCTCTGGAAGCGTTGCCTTTCCCCAGTCCCTTGCAATATTTTGTGGCGGAAAAGGCCTCAGTTATATGAGGGCCAGCAAATCATTGTGTGGCTGTGATTCATGCGAGACTGTGCGAACAGTTAAATAGTTATGGCTACAGTCAGAGCCAAGTTAAGTCCCCTTAAGGTCAGCTGAGCAACCAGTAGCAACTAGCACCAGTAGTAAATATGATTAGATTATGTAATAAGGAACTGACATAGATTGCAGTATGACGTTGTTTTAGAGGTAGATTTTCTTTTGTGATTACATGCTAGACAAACTGAAGCAGCTAATTAATCAAGTGCCCTTATTATCTGTAGTGGTTAGTGGTTTTTAAGCACTTAGTCTCCAGCTTTCCCACATACCGATACCTAATAAATGAGAGGCTACATTAGCATTATATTTAGTTTGTTAACTGGTAACTGTGTTGGCTGGGTTTCTCTATAATTAGGCCACTAAATACTGTATGTTAGGAAACACATGCAACGATGATGTCATATCAAACATCTTCCCCTTCCTTATATAATGCCCAGATCTTTAGCTCCACGGTTTATATCTACTACGTATCTACTGCTTCATAGTTTAATGGCTACTCTAGTCTTAAAATTGAAAAATAAAATGCTAACTTGTGCCATGTAAAATCCACAATCATGAATTAAAAAAACAGCATTCATTTATAAACTACAATAAATTGCTGGACAATTCCAGCACTGATGCTAATTTCACATGCTACACTTGACAGTTTAATCATCCTTTTAGTTACAACCCTCTTCTACATTTACATAGATCATAAAATGCATGATAAGATTAGATCATTTCTTACAGAACCTCTTCCATATTAATAGCAACATCCACAATGTTATGGCACTTGCATTAATTTGTATGGGCAATGACATTAGCCTCGATTGCCTCGCATTTCAGGCCAATTCACTGGGGCAGTCGACCGGATCAGCAACCCTCTGCACACACCCCCACCCCGCCCCTCGGCGACTAATGAAAAAGACATCAGCAGGCGTCGAGAAGGTCGCTTGTCCCATTCGCTGTGACCTCTTCGTGTCTCTATTCTCCTTCTGACAGGTTTTGATGCGTCAGGGGTGGCTGGTTTCCTGGCCAGGCGGTGAGGATGGGCAGGACGTTCGCTTCTCACAGCATCACTTCACTCACAGCTTGAGGCGACAACCTTTCTTTCTTTCCTCCATCCTCCCCCCGCTGTATACCTGCAAGTCTCCATCCTTTCACTCTCCCTGCACGTTACTACTCACTGACACTAATAAGCTTTGTTTGTGTATGTATCCACTGTATTTAACAGTTTGTAGTGTGAAACATATACCGTAATGGGGTATATGCTCCAACTTAATAGCAGATAGCAGGAAATAGCAGATATTGTCCTTAAATATCACTTAGCGTGCTCTGCTGTTAATTTCTTTGTCTGTATACTCTGTCCAGTATGGTAACAAAACTGTGCAGCAGTGATTTCACAGGTGCAAACAGACACCTTTCATTTATACAATGTCTTGAACCAGTCGTCGGCAGTTGGCTCGTCCAGCATGTTCTGTGCAAAAACTGACCAGGATTCCGTCTATAGAAACCCAGCAAACCATGCAATCTCAGAACGTCTATAAAGTTAAGCAAATATGCTGCTGGTTGATCATTTTATCTCGCACAAATGTATTTTTGGATTCATATTTGCTGTCTTGTAGACCACCAGTTTTTTCCCCACTTTACATGTGGTCACATCATTATAAATGTGGCTTTATATTGTCTCTTAGCACATTGTTATAACTGTCTTTAGCTTAGACTGACACACGTCTTCCTCAGATGTGGCCTGGTTTGAAACGTGTAAAAAGATTTGAGACGTTGCTCAAAGCGTGTCACTGTCACACCCAGCATTGAAAGCCATCACATTGCTCTCCAGACAAGGTGGCGGGGCCTCCGCGGGTCTCCGCCAGGTGTTCCCGTGTATCCTAATGAAACACAAAGGGCAGTCGATTGAAATGAAAAGAGCCAAATTGAACTGAGGCCTCTCCTTTTGTGTGCTGCATTAACAACCCACTTAACTGCCAGCGAGCATCTGCTGCTATGTGAACCTCTCTCATTTTTCATGCTATGATGGGACAAGGAAGAAAAACAAACAGAGAATGTGCAGCTACTCAAACTCTCAATCTTATAAATCTTCAAGTGAAATGTGGCCAGTTAGACTTTTACAGAGAGTCAGGAGGATGGCTACAGAGACATATACATTCTGTCCACTTACACACCCTCTACAAAGACAGATGAAACAATAGAAACATAAAAGATATAGAATGTGAAACTATAAAACAAGTGGAATAAAATGTTCAAGTAGCTGTATAATATGTAAATCATGGTAACAACAATACATCGAATGCTTGCTAGCATGAATCAGGGTGAAAATCTGGAAAACGTAACACTGATTTAGCACGCTAATGTGCACATAAGAGCAAGAATCCTGTAATCTGTTATCACGAACCATATTTTACATCCTCCTACACCCGACATTAAAGACACTAAAACCAGGATGTAACACTGCTGGAGGTTATGGTGAGACAGAGACAAGGGAACACGGGGGAGAAAGGGAGAAGAGAGCGGGAGGAAGGAGAGACTGCTCATCCCAGACTGGGAGTTCATCCATCATTGGAATCAGTGTGTGCTGTAATTACTGTGTCAAATAGATGGGATGATGCCTGGGAGGAAAGTGTGTGTGTGTGTGTGTGTGTGTGTGTGTGTGTGTGTGTGTGTGTGTGTGTGTATGTGTGTGCGTGCGCGAGAGGCTGTGTATGCATATGTGTTTGTGTGTGCAGGTTTGCAGGCACAGTTGTGTTTGCGCGAGACAATGTGTGCATGTGTGTTTGTAGTAGGGGTGTTCAGAGAGCTCCTATGCACACCTTATCTTCATAATCACCCCCCATCACACACACACCAAATCCTTCCCTCCTGCACTGTCATCTGTCATCCGTAGCCGGTACTGTCAACTGGTGCTGTCATGCATTGCCAACATCGGCCCATCTTAACTCTTTCAGTGGTAGAGCCCTCTGAGGGTGCTCCTGAGGATGCAGCCATTTAAGGAATGCGCAGCTTAAAGGTTGGATCAAGCAACTGAAACATGGGAAGCGTGGATAATGTGGCATACTTGTGGTGCTCACGGCTTCTCTACGGTTGTTTTTCGGTAAATGCGCCCTACAGCAGACGTTACATCACAACGAGCAGAACAGGAGTTCTACAGCTTTTGAAGTCAAAATTAAGTTACTGATTAAAAAATGATAAAGATAGCTAAAACGTGATGTCACGAGGAGGTGAATCTGACGAAGGTGGTTGGGAACCAGTGCAGTGTGTCTTTCTAATTCTGTAAAATATCATGAAGTAAATATTGTTTCCTACTGTAAGAAATGTGTTTATTAACGGTCTAATGTTTGAACAATGCTACAGTAAGTTCACATTTCCTTCAACTGAGGGAATTAAATGTTAATACAGTGCAATCATTTTACTTTCAACCTCAATTTCACTTTAAAAATTAACCCAAGAGAACCTCAAGCAGCTAATAGCAACTGTGTACAGCATGCATGGGAGGGTGGGTATACATCTCTCCTGTGCTCGTGCTCATCCTCTCGCTTGAGAAGTTATCTGAAAAATGGGAAGCGTGTCCGAAAGCCATATGGCTCGGCGAGTGCAGCGACGAGGAGAGCAGCGGAGCACGTAAAGAGGTGGAAATGGCCTTAGCCGCTTGACTGCACGGTTTCGGCAATCAAAGTCCTGGTGAACCCATGAAAGATTTAAGCAGCACAGAAGACTGGTCTGCCTGACCATGTCCGGTCAGCCTATTTGGCGTCGTGACAGGTCCCTCCTGATGGTGGAACAGTTTGATCTGGTAATCGTGCAGACTTTTCAACTGATGAGCCAAGGAGCAAAGTCAGTCGACCAGCGGCAAGAAATATCCATCTTAACAAGTAATTTACTCTTGTGACACGGTGTTCTGTTAAAACAAATGTTATGCCCTCCAAAGCAGGTAAAATGAACACAAAATATGATACATGTTCTTGTTTTGTTTGAAAGTTGGCTGAAGTATATTAGGATAAAGAAAAACAGCAGGTAATTACAGCTAATCAACACACAAAGAAATCTCGTGGCAGGTCGATAAGCATGCTTTAGGTAAGAATATAGCAGATGCTTAGGAATCCTGCCATGTCCTTGAGCAAGGCAGTGCTCATATAGATCGAGGCGGACTCCTGGGCTGCCAGTGAAAACAAGAGTATAATTAATTGTACAGTGCGCTGTGACTTTGGTTCCGAGCTTGTCTCTAATTTGTGAAAGCTGAGCTGCTTCCAGCGCTGCATAAAGCTGTAAACTCATGATGTTGCCATAATGAATTGACAGCCCTCAGCTCGACTCCTGAGCCCTTGATGCTGACATCTCCATGCAATCTTCCCTTTTCCATTTAATGGCAGTGCTGCTAATCTCAGGGGCCATTAGGGAACTGTAACATTTGGTGCCATATGCTTGCAGGATCTTTGGGAATAGCGATGTGGCCGCATCATGACATGCTGTAGCTTATGTTTTGCCACTTAATTACCATCATGACATCAAAACTGGAAGCAAATTGCATTAAACTGCCGTATTGGTAAAAAGCTCCGAGGGAAGGAGAGAGTGCAGACTTCAGGGTAAGACTATTAAAAATTAGCCTTCATTATGGAAGGTGAGTGTACGCTGCCTTGCTCAAGACGTCCAATATGTTGTTGTTGAAACTCATCAGGAGAGAAGGCGGAAACATGAAACACGTAACTGAACTCAGATAGAACACGGGTTCTCTGGGTTAGGTAAAAGTTAGGTTTTCAGTAATTTGCTAGAAAAAGCACATGGGCCAAGTTTGAATTAGTGTCTGTTTCATTTCTATTTAACTTGTTTACAGTTTCTCTCATCAGTCTTTCCGAATATTAGAAATAGTAGAAAGCGGAGTAGAAATTGAGCAACCCTGAGAAAATCTACAGCTTTGCCAACACTGATCATTTAATGAAAGTAACTATAATGTGTAGCGTTGTGATTGTACTATGGAGCACACGGGGAGATGAATGTGTGTGTGTGTGTGTGTGTGGAGCTGCATTTAATATCCCCCTGCAATGATGAACGCCAACCATGGTCTAAAAAGCCCTGGGGCTATTTATAGTGGGCAGCAGGCTGAGTGGCAGACTTCTCTTAATCAGCATGCTACTGCGAGAGGTAATTTAAAGACGCCTTGCTGCTGACAAGAATTAAATTGTGTTTTGATTTTCTCATTAGCCTAATCTCAAGTGGGCCTCGTTATTGTGTAATTTTCCTGCCTTGACACGACATCTTGTTTTGGGCGATGACAGCCGTATGCCACTGTTTCGGGGACAGGGGCAAGGGTGGCAGCAGTGGGGAGGTTATTCCGTGGTGACAGCTCGAAGTTATTTGGTTGACTGTTTGTTCTGGTACATATCCCAACCCTCACACACACACACACACACACATACACACACACTGCAGCCACTTCCAATGATTGGTGGATAGTTGATGTCTGATAGCTGCAGGGTGTGTTAAGGAGGTCCAAACGTGTGCTGAGTTGGGGGGCAGCATGCAAACAACACTTTGTGTTGGAAGAGTCATCGTTTTAGCAGTCAGAATAATGTATACGTAGGTGTATCTGTAGTGTGTGTGTGGGTAATCGTCAGTCTGCATCAATCTATGATCTGATTCATCGGTGATATTATGCTTTCTGATTAAACTCTACAAAAATGAATTTAATGCGTCAGCTGTTGCAGAACAATCTGTGCATTTAAAATTAGTAACAAAAGAAAGTGTCATTGTTTGAAACACTAAAGTCCTGGTCAGGAGAGGCCATTCTCCTCTTCAGGATTACATCTTTTGATACCCTATCACCTCGTCTTTTTCTTATCCTTGTCTTGCTATCTGCAGTATTGTCGTAATTTACTCATATAACTACAACTTGAAAGCTTGTTGATTTAGGTATTCATGCTTACTTTACATCTTCACTCAGCATAACTCAATCCGACCAACAACATCAATTAAATGTAAAGTAAAACAGAGAGGAAAGCTGCAGCACTTCAACCCGAGCCAACATCCATTATGAATATAAACATGTACATGTTAGTTTTGTCAAAGACTTTGCTTGACTTATTATTCCTTGGCCCTTTTTTAACAAGTTTCTGCTCTGTGTGTTATTTTTTTAGCTCTTTAAGTGCAATAATCCTATTCCTATGAAACTAAATCCATATTTTTCCTGTATTGGATTCTTTAACTACACAGTAGCTGTAGAGCTGAGGTTTTATAAATGTGGGTGTTCGCTGGCATTTCTGTGTTTCTGTGGATGAAACGGCTCAGGACAGTATGACACACTGTGGACACTTTGGGATGAAAATATTGACAACCGCATGCATTTTTAAACCCTGCTGGCAGTTTTTCATACGGTCTTGGCAGAATTCTGGCAGAGGTGATAAATCACATCCTTTAGTATCCTGGATTCTCTTCTCGCCACAGGTTTCTTGTCGCCAGTCTTTAGCAAGTCAAATGGACGTTGCAAGTTGTGACCTCAGCGTTGCCCTCTACACCTGTTGTGATGAATCTCACTGCTAGTCAAGGTATTAGGCAAAGACAGGACACAAGGGAGACCCAGAGGCTAAGATGGTGAGTTCACTGTGTTTGGGAACGAAGCAATGATGAATGTAAGAATCATTTCTACTCATATAAAAAAATAATAAGAAGTATAATGTGCTGAGAAATAAGTAGTTTTTCAAAAGATCTTGTTGAAAGCCTGGATAATGCGGTTTGATTCAGGCTTTCTGTAACTTCTGCACCCATTGACTTGGTTTTTCCTTTGGAACTGGAAATTCAAATATAATTTCTAGCATCTGAAAAGGAAGAAAACAGTGAAATATACCTGCTTTTGTTTTCTCACATTTCGTCACAAAAGGAAGTCTAGTTCGAAGAAGTCACAGCCATCGAAATGATTTATCAAGGTGAACAATGGTGTGACTTCATCCAACCAGCCGCTGACACGTTTGCTGTCATCACTACAGCCTCAGTTCCCACATCTCCATCAGAGAAAAAGAAGAGAAAAATGAGTCCTTTGACACGCTTTACATAAAAAACATAATAGGTTTACAGAAGTCCTCATCCGTCTGTAAACATATCCCTGTTTGGGTGCAGTGGGTCGTGCAAACTTTGACCCCTGTGGGCTCCCAGTGTTCCTGTCAAGGCTTCTGTCAGGAACTGAATGGCAGGAGTGCACATCCCTGTCTTGTGCTGCATTTCCAATTCATCACTGGGCTACAGTGTCTCGTTTTATTTTTAGTCTGCATGGGAAAACACATCTGTGAAGTTCTCCAATTAGTCCGCCAGCAGAGAACGAACAATTGTAACCCCATCCATTAGAAAAGGGATATTCTTTAGCGTCTCTCTTCTAATGAATCACCTTGTTGATAATTCTCCATGTAAGAATAATCAGCTCCACTTCTCCAGATCCTAAATTACAAGCGTTTATTTTCAGAACACGCATCGTGAAACAAAGCTATCATACTGTAAATTACCTGCAAGCTTCCACGGGCGTCATCTTGGCCATTTCACAGTTTCCAAGTATCCTTTTCTTGGTCTAACAGCTTCAATTTAAATAAAAATGAGCCTGCCTCGTGTGAGAGTGATGCAACATCTGTGCTGATCAGAATTAATTGAAATCTGTAATGTTGTGCAGCACTGCTAATTTGCTGCGTTGCTAGCAGCATATAAAGAAGCACTGTGCTATTTAGAGGCGTCTATTCACTCCCCCTGATTGAGACATGAGCTAAACACTTTTCGTACCGTACTGTAGCAGTGAAGCCTGCACTCTGTGCTGGGTTGGTAGTGCTGGATGCCAGTAAATAATAAGTACCTTAATCATTTAGACTTTAACACTTTAATCTGCTGCAACTCTAACGCCGTCTAATGAATTCAGTAGTTTAGTAGTTACTGTAGATCAACTCTTTTCCAATCGTGTCTTCTTACATGTGACCCAGCGACATATGTTCTCACTGTGCACGTCTTTCTGTGTGTGTTGTCTGATATGATGTCCTGTACCTTTAACAATGAATTAACATTGTCAATACTGGTGTTTATTTATAGTTTACTTCATTATTTGTTTTACCACAAGCCATCATGGATCTTGTATTTGTGCTGCCTGCACAGGTTCACATTAGTCTTCTATGGTGAGTGTATTTCTTTTTAATTCATTATTCACGTAAATGTGTGCAAACAAATAATTCATTAACAATTTCACTCTTATTGTTCTTTACAGTGAGGAGAATACACACAAATACACACATAAAGGAATACACACAAATCACTAGTATCTGGGACCCTGTAGCACTGTGGGGTCAAAGGGACAATTGTACCCATTTATTCCAGCTTAATCAGAGAAAGAGGATGTGAGAGCTAATTGAAGGGGAGTAGGGAGTAGAACAACACTACAACTAACGGGATGTGACTCTTAACCCAAATGTGCATTAGACGGGCGATGATCTGTAAAGCTGCGCTCCACTGGGGTACGCTAGCGAGTCTCTTTTGCGCTGTGATCTATTGCCCCGCTTTAGCTCTGACGATCTATCACACGGAACTGGCAGTAACGGATGAGAATGATCCGCCGCAAAAACTCTCTCATTTGTCTCTGTCACAGCCAGTGAACTAGAGGAGACGCTAATACTGGGAGACGGCCCGGGGAGGGGATATAATTATGTCTCTGCACTCTTCTGCTCACTGGCTGAGTTTGGAAGGCATATTAGGATATAATAAAGCCAGACCGTGCGTCCCTTCTTCCTTGTTCTTTTCCTACCTAATTCCATTTTGTCCACTTGTGTTTTCTCTTTCACTTGCTATTTCTCTGTGTCTGTCTATTTACACGTTCTCATGTAATCGTGCTCTTACCGTGACCTTTCCCTCCATCTCTATAACCTCTTTTCCAGCATGAATGGTTCGCCAGTTTTTTTACAATCTATTGGTAAGTCGCAGTGATGCCGGTTGCCTTAGGAGGCCTCAGCATTGTAGGAAATAACGGGGAGCACAGCATGTGTCTACATTATCATTTTTTGTTTACATGCTTACACTCTGTATGCACCTGTTGTGTACTGTATCTGATGTGTCCCAGACAAGAGGCAAGACGCAACACTTTAGTTAGTGTAATAATCACAAATACAGTGCTGAGACAAAAAATCACAGAGACAGTTTTATCATGAGCTCAAATGCAACACAGAATATAATCAATCTTAGACAAAATGTGTGGGTTTTGTTTTCGTCCACCTTCTCATCATATATATCTAATATATATATATATATATATATATATATATCTTATTATACTATATCCCGTAGCTTTCATTTCATTATATGCATTTCCCGTAGCTTTGCATTTCATTATATCCCGTAGCTTTCATTAAGCTGCACAGAAATATTCATGTTGAAAATGTTTATATTTATTTATTAAAATTGTAATGTTTTTTTCTGATCTCTTCTTCTTCATGTGAGAAAGGTGGGGCGGCACCCCGACGCCCCCTATTGACGGACCGCCACAGCCAAAGTGTTTTGCCACAGGTGTTCAGTATTTTCCTGTTTGGATTTGGTTCTAATTTGGAAGTGAGTTTCTGTTCTCAACCATAGCTGTTGTGCCTGTTATCACTTCCCCTCTATCCCACTGAAAACAGGATGTGATTTATTGTGGAATTTTCACATATGACAGATTCACACATGAAACAAATCCTGAACTATTTACTTGCTGTAGTATGAACGAGGTTTGATTCAACAGGCTTTTGGAGAGAGAAACAGATTTACAGAGGTAGCAGCCAGCGCTTCTCTGCATCTGGCCATTCAAACTGAATTGCATTTCTCTCTGGGTTCCAGTTTGGATTTGGGGATAAGTACTGTGGCCAGGCAGCACTTGGGCTCTGGCTGCAGGCTGAGGATTGAGCCAGAGCTTAGTTGGAGCAGACAAGATCCAGGCATCGCCTGAAACTCAGAGATGAGACTGAGCTCTGTCAGCTCCAAGTCAAAGCAAAGGCATTGAATTAATGATGTCTATCAGGTTATAACAAAGAAGCACAAACACGTAAAATTGCCTGATGTCACTGCAAATATTTTACAGTTTATCACAGCAACTAGTTAAAAATAAGCCGAATGCTTATTTGTGTGATTTTGCCACTCAATCCCTTTTAACTTGCATTTTACTGTATTTATAAAGACAATAGGTGTGGGGACATTAAAAACTGATATTCGGACCAAATTTCTATAAACTAATGCTAAAGTAAACAGTGATTTCTACCCTCTAGCCTTCAAACAAGTCTCTATTGTATGGTGTTGGAGGGAAGACATCCGCAGCCTACCTGGTGAGTCAGCTGCCCTGTCGCCTGTTAAAGCCCCTGTAGGCAGGAAACAACCACTGTGTTACGGGTATAGTTCCTTCCTAGTGCATGCAGCAGAGGCACACAGGAGGTCTGCAGTATATGTGTGTGAGTATGAGAAGCCTGATTGCATTTGTGCTTTAAGCGTTTGCCTTCAGGTGCACATGTGTTTTCAATGTGTGTGCGTTCACTTCTATAGTTTTATAGTCGCACACGCAAACTTACAAATTGACAAATGCGCGTTTGCCGATGTTTAATGCATTTATTTCTGAGCAAGTGTTTCTGTGCAAACTTTCCCAAGACAACTATGTGCATGAACAGTAAATCATTGTTCACTAAGACGGTCACATTATGTTAAAAATAAAGATAGATATATCCGTGAAGCTGTTAATATTTTGTGGTGCAGTTGGCAGGTCAGTTTGCAGAAAACTATGAACCCAGACTTGGTGGTTTGTTTATCAGTTCCCCCAGATTTCTGCCTAAATGTCAGAATGTCCCTAGACATGACACTGAACCTGAGCCCTTGATGCATCAAAGGAGTAACCTGTCCACAAAGAGTTTCTCAGAGGGCATTAATACAATGTCTATTGTTTTTAATAATAATATGCACTGACACAGAGAGTTTGGATGATGCAGCTGAGGTTATATAAAAGCATATGATTACTGTACACATGCCTACTGTCAGTCGTTCTTTCTCATTATATATAATGAGAGTCATGGTAACGACTATATATAACAATATATATATTTACATGTCCTCAACTTTGTGTAGCAGTACTTGAGGCAACAGGCCATGTGTGCATGTGATCCCATATTTGTGTTTGTTCAAAAGAGAAAAGAGAGAGAGAGAAAACGAGCCTATGAGCGAAAGCCAGAGCTACTGTGAGCTAGCATGTGTAGAAATGAGCTGTTGCACTAAAATTAGTTTTTACTGAAGTTACAGTAGGTTTCCCTTAGTGTGTTGTCACTTTAGTTCCACGCCAGAAAAGGCAGTAACTAAATTATCTCAATTTTTGTGGACTTCTGTTCCGTACTGCAGGCTTTTCACACACTTAAACTTAATTCCCACCGCATTTCACAGGAATACTAAGAATGAAAGGAGACTCCTTCAAGTAACCACCAAAGTTTGAGCTCTTAATGGTGACTACCTTAAAACACGAACCCAGATTTTCTTCAAGGACATAACATCACGAAGAGTGACAAAAGGAGAAGGAAGCTAAGTGAGAGTAAAATACATCATTAAGATTTAAGAGGAGAAGATATAATATGGGTTTGTGAAATCTAAAGGGAAGCAGGATGAGGTTAGAGAGAAGAGTGTGTGTGTGTGTGTGTTTTGCCTTTTTGCATGCAGCACTGTGTGTGGAGTTGTACACACGCTGTGGCAGTGATGGTGATGATGGCGGTGGCGTGCTGATGGTTTGGAAGAGAAGCAAGACTGAAGAGTGAGCGCCTTCCTCGAACCTCGAACACCCTCCACCGTTTTACTGACTTATTGTTGTGTCATCATTCATCTACGTGTCCTACTCTTTCTGCAAGCTGTTTTTCTTTGTTGCCCCATGAACACCCTCCACATCCCTTGTTTCCTCGTCTCGCTGGCTGACTGATCTGGTTAATTCACTGGAAAGGTTCTGTATGATTAAGCTTTTGTGTTAAAAAGATGTTTTCAAAGTTACTTAATGCTGCTGGGAATGTCAGACATAAAGAATCTTTTAAGGAAATGGCCAATCAATCTTTGTATATGTGTTTAAACCCAGTGCACCGCTGATCCAAAAACATGGATGTACGGCAAGATAACGCAACCAGCGTTGGGGAAGCTGCTTTGAAACAATAGATTTGCAGGCTATCAGTTACTGGGAGAAGCTGAACTACAGCACAGTAACCATAGGGAAAATCTAGTTTATTTAACTCAAATATGTAGAAAAGACAGTTAAGAAATGGGAAGCTGACAGTGCACATATAATATGTCAAATGTAATGAAAACAGGGCAGCTGCCACCAAAAGTGTCTCAGGTTGGGGGGCAAACACTGACTTCTCAGAACATTTGATACAGTATTTTTCACAAATTCGCTCACAATTGAGCACAATTAAACTTCTGATCTAGATGTGTCAAAAACGAAATTCAAGTGGCACAAAATGTAAAATGGGATTTAACTACCTTAACCTGATGCAATATGAATTCTAGCTAGCAAATAAAATCATTTGCTCTCCAGTTTTAATTCAACATCATTGCTGAGAAGGCAACAAATCTTAGGTCACATTGATCTTCGAACCGTTATCTCCACGCTTCTGCACTTGACCTCAATGTGTCCTCAGAGATCAACAGTCAATTAAGTGCCTCTTCATATTTTATTTGTTGTTTTACCCCGAGAGTAGAGAGGAGCTCAGTTTAGCCTCCTGCACCGCTACTCCGCTAATTGGAACCAGGATCTGTAAAAATGGGAACTTAAGTAAAACATGCCATAAAATTCTGAAGGCTAACCATAAACCAACCAATTTCTTTCATTCTTTTAAAGCCAACTCTAACTGAAACCTCCACGTAAAGTTTTACGAGGATCCCTGGGGTCACCCGTAAACCCGTTAATAGAGATGAGATATGAGCGGGCCGCTTGGGCCTCCCATTTCGTTTGCATTTTTTGCAGCATCTCTTTTTTTTCTTTCCCTGTTCCATTGCATTCTTGGAAGAGGTCAAATGCTGTTCGTAGGCTAACACTGCCAAGACTGCACTGTCGCTTTAGTCAAATAGCAAAATGAAAGTGTGACCCGCGCGGACAGAGTTGTTCCGATGAGTGCTGACACGTTCGAGCTGTTGGTCCAGTTTACTCTGCTCGTGCTCTTTGCACCTTGATCACTGTTGAATGAGACGAGCTTGGTGCAGAGGTGTCAAAGGGTGAAGCTCATGCTGTTTTAGAGGCGATTGTGCTGCCCAGGTTTTTCCTTGATGTTCAGTTTATTACCGTCGTATGCCATGTGATTGATGTCCTATTTTCGGAAGTACAAATAAAAACACAATTATTTTAAACTTTGGATTCAGAACATTAAACATGCAAAACGACACATTCTGTACACACACAAGACACGGAATGAGTGCTAGGTATTACACAGTGGCTCAAAATATGACATAAAAGAAATAATAATAATAAATAATGACATAAAAAAAGGGTGGACTTGCTCTTTATTTAGTAGCTTTTGCTGAGTAAAGTCCATTCTGCAATATCAGACAGATGATAATTTAGTATTAGTATCACTATTATTGTTGAACACTGTAATTACCGAGACATTTAATATCCTCATTAGTGTTTTATTAAAGATAATAAACTCATTAACTTGTGGTCATGTTGACCTTGCAAAATTTCCAAAGAAAACATGTAGGAGGAAAAAGAATAGGGGGGAAAAAGATTACTGGACTCTTGTGAGTGTAGTGTTGGGAATCATTATCTACTTAAATGCTGCAGCCTCGGTCTCTTTGTTGCTTTACTCAAAGCACGAGCTGTGTTTCATATCCCACTGAGACTAATGAGAACAGTCTTGGGACCCGTTGTGGTTATTTTGAAAAATTGAGTCTGTAGTTGTTTTTCCTTTTACTCCCCCACATATTGCAATCTAAATCACTACTCTTACTGTAATGGAGATGATTTGGATCTTTAGTCCTGTGCTTTCCAGGACCAAATTCTGATACAGAGCATTGTAACCGCATATCCTGGGAGTGAAGTAAGCGCTCACTGACTCATAACAAATCTATTAGCACAGGAATGATGGTGGTGCTGAAAAATCTGACAAAACAATTGGTTAATTTTATAAATGATAATGATTTTTTTTTGTTCAAACGGCCCCTCCGGGCAACCAAAATAAAGGCCTCGGTAAAACGTCACGTCACTAGAGTTCATGAGTCTGTGATGCCTTTGGTCAACAGGACAGATGCTCACATTTTTTAGTGTGATGCTAACATCTCATGTTACGCCGTAGCCCGAGCCAAGAAATGGCCTGAGACCACCCTTCAATTAATCTTACCCTAGTAGCTTATAATTTGCCATTACAAAAGCCATTAAAACCTGGGGGCCTGATTCTGAGCTCTTGGGACTGCTTTGGGAGGAGGGGACGGGGATCGGACAGGCCTCGAGTTGGCCCCTTGGACCCTGGACGAGCCCCCTTCTAGAAAACAGACAGGTACTTAAAAACAGGGTGAAAAGATCACCTTAAAGAAAACAAGGATGATTAATGGGGAAAAATGAGTGCCTTTTAGGTTGCTTTCATCTGGGTCTGATTCAGGCCTTCAGTGAGCCATTAACCCAAAGGACAACTGCCCACCGCAAATGTGAGAAATGAAGTCCCCCTGCGCTGGTTTAGACAAATGTTTGAGTCTGCAGAATATTTGGAGTGAGCTGAGCTAAGTGAGTGTGTGTAGTTATGTTTCCTGGTCTGATGAGCGACGCAGTAAGCAGACAACGTACACCGTGATGAACTGCCTGTACGCATTTTGTGTCATAGATCTGAAACAACTTTTATAGAACCACACTAGATGTTGTAGAGAAACACAACGTATTCAACACACACAATGAGTGTGTGTTGAATACGTTGTGAGAATGATCGCAGACTAAAATTATTGACTACTAAACAAAGTTTACTTTAACTTGACTTTTCCAGTAAAAGGTTCCGATAACGCATGCTAATTTTCACTGTTACCCTGATACCATGTCAGACTTGCTGGTTTTGGAACAGCTCTTGGTCATATCCATTTTTATCAACCCTCCTAATGGAGCCCACTCCGGTGCCAGGTATGGAGCATTTGCCATAACAAATAACCAGGTACCTGCAATCTTGTCAGTTGCATGGAAGTCAGTTTGCTTTGTTTATTTGTGAATAATGAATTACTGTACCTGACATAATGTGAACTGATTCGATAACCCTTTCTTGCAGGTTCACACAAGCACTGAACAAATGCTATTTTCATACCAACACTGTAGAGTTGTTCCTGCAATGGTAGGGTCATTTTCTATGGACAAAAATAAGGCCTACATGTAAGTCTACTATGTCCAAGCTTAGTCTTGTGCCCATAGACATTGCTGTGAAATGGATTCACTCACAATCTGCCAAAACAAATGCACACAATTATGAAACAGCCGATTTCACCAGGAGCGAATGAAAAAAACAAAACGGGACTTTTGTCTATGAATGTGTTTTGCACTTAATACAACTGTGACTGAACTCGTTGAAATGTTTGACATACAATAGAATTGTAAACAAACTTTCCTACAGGTCAAACCAATGCTGTCTGCAACACTATGACTTAAAGTGTAAACACATAGGTACGGTACTTTTACTGTACAGGCATCTACTTGTGAATAAAGTTGTATGTTGGACATCTCTTCCTGTGAATTTGTGATTTAGATGTTAACAGTTACACTGTCACGCAGCCTCCAAAGGTGGGTATAAATAATACCGCACTGGATGGGAAGGTATGGTTCATGGCAAGTACAAAGCCCACACCTGGCCCTGGAGTGAAATCAAATCTATCCTGAACTCTGTCTCTCCTCTCATTTTGCTTCGACAGTTTTCTGTGAGCATGGTTCTGGGTCAGAAGTCAGCAGGATTGATTTGAGTTCAGGTCACACACACAGACAGTTTCACACAATAATGTGTTTTAAAGCTGCTGCATCACAGGGGTAAAAAGGAGCCACATTAAATGCTTCTTCTTCTTTCTCAGCACTGTTTCCTTGTTTTGAACCAATAAATGCACTAGCTCAGTCCTGTTAACCATTTTTCTTTTTCCACGCTGTGAATTATTTACAGTTACAAAGGCGGCCAATGCACAGTAATCACAGGCCATTAAACCACTTTCTATGGATTAACACCCACTGAATCCGCACAAGCCAGTGTGTTTTTTTAGGAGATCAATAAACCAATTCCTCTTGGTTATGTTTTCCTTGTCTACAGCAATCAGTTCAGTGCTGATTAAATCACAGCAAATTATCTCCCAGGGATTTATCTTGCCTAAATTGAGTTCCTTTCACCCTCCTGGCCACGGGAGACCGGGCAACGCCTGCTGAGAGAAAGAAATAATCATTCATTAACCTCTGACCTGGAAGGAGTGTCAGTTGAGTCCCCCGACTGCTTTTTTTTCCCTGTGCCCCCCGAGCTCCCAACCAAAGCAAATTGACAATTTACATGCTACAGCCCAAACTTTATTAACCTGCACCGCGGGTTAAAGCAGTCACTTGATCAGCTGATGAATTGAGGAACGAAGATTGTTGCAGATATGAACTAGATGGTGGCTCCATTGGTAACGTAGACTGCCGGTTCGTCCCAATTTACGTGTCCCAGAACATGAGACAGAACCCTTAACCCTTAGCACCTCAAGAGGGCTGAATGACAAGAATGTCCTCTAGGGATTAATAATATATCAGCTATTATTATCAAACTATTTTCTTCTTTGGACTGCGGGGGTGATGTGGAAGAAGACCAAAGGCAAACAGTGGGTGAGAGTAGGGAATGCATATGAAAACATAACTTGAGCATAATTTATAGACTGTGACGAGCTCAAAGGGACGGACATGTACATCATCTCATCTGTCACTGTAGTTCTTAGCTGTCTTTCTTTCTTTCTTTTTGAACATCACATATCTTCTGACCCCGAGTCACGTCTCCAGCTTCAGTAGGGTTTGATGTCTTCATATGGTAACAGCAGGAGTGATAAATTGCGGAAGACCCTTTTTTTTCTGTTCACCACATGGATGTTGTACTGAAGGCACGATACAATCCGTAAATGTGCCTCTCGCTTCAGAAGTGTCCAATAACAATCATCTGAATCATTTTTGTAAGCAGTAAGCTAATGTTGTGCAGAAGAACACGTTCTGCGTTTCTTTGCACAACAGAAGACAGCAGACCACCGAGAAACAGGAACTCTGATGCACATTTCTGAATAAAACAGCCAAGTCTGAATCAGCATTAGCGCCAGTCATCATGCATAAGAGAGAAGCAGGAATCTGAGCCAGAAAAGGTATTTTCTCGGACTTAAAGGAGTTTCCTTTGCTATCGATTGTGTTGTCAATGGTAGTCTTGTGACATGAATCACAATGCCATTTCTGTGCGTGCACAGTAGCACGAAACAAAACCAAGCTGCCCCGAGATCTTTCCCTCTGACATTATTAGGAGCTACAACTGTGCGAGACTCAACATGGTGTAAAAACAAACCAAATGTCAGCACTGCTGCCCAAGCGCCTCTGCTATAGCCAACAGCAAATGTAATGAAAGCTTGGAAGGGTCTGTTAGTACGCTGCTGACCTTTTATACATTTATTGTTCTCTTGACATTTCTCCAAGATGGAGGAGGTGAAAAACAGAATGAGGTGCTAAAGCAGAACTCAGGATTTTCAACTTCCATCTCCTCCCCGTTAGAGAATGACTTTCATCGATTGAAACTCTTGGACTTTACCGAGGGTCGATGCTTTGTGATTGCCAACACTAACGAACTAGCTGCTGCTCCCTCTGTAGACATGATACCGTTTTTATTAGCTTTCATGTCACTTTAGTGTTAGTGGAACGTGAAAAGGGATTACATCGGCAGATGTTTTTCTAGGTCTTTCACTGCCTGGCTTTGACATCAGTGTGGTGGAAGGTAAGCAGGAAAGCATACCAACAAAACCATGTTTATAGAGTTCTAGGCTTTCTACTCACGATAAGTTAAACAAGAGGACTGTTTATTAGTGTAATTGACCATTAGCTATATCTTAATGCGGTGCTTAAATAATTCTACTAAACAGTGCCGTGCACCAACGTTGACCCATGTTCTATGAGATCTATGTCTGCTACGGATTTGGAAGAGAAATGCATGGTGGAATGCAAAACCTGGCCAACGTATTCCTATAAACATAAACCTTATTCATCTTTGTCCATAAAGAATATTTTTGTGTGGTCACTCTGCATTGTCAACAATATTTTTTTACAACCCTGCATCCTGTAATTACGTTCTGTTGTAATACATGTTTAAATGAACGATTGAATTCCTAAATGTATTAAGCGAAAGTGAGTCGTAAGGAGGACTGACAAACCACGGACCCAAGTTTATCTCCAGTCTCACATGTGTGCTAAGGTTCAGGCAAGAACACAACTCCCCTTAAGGTTAGAGAAAGACTAAAGTTTTGTTTTAAATTCGATGAACACTTAGACTGTGTTCCATGTTACGTTTTTCTCTATTAAGCCAGACCACAAACTGTCTTTCCTTAAGTGCTCGGTGCCTAAATCCCGCCGTAGAAAGTTTAACACTGTTAAACTGGATGACTTAGAAGGATCCACTCTCTGGAAACATTTTCTACTTGTCATTATTGTCAACATATGCTCATTATCTTGCCATTATGGTTCATACTAAAACATATTTGTGGTTGCACATATGCAAATACAATAATATGCTTTATATTGCTGCTAACATTTTCACATATTTTCTATTGTTACAACTATTCCAAGTTATGTCTTTGATATGATTTATAAGTGGGCTTGGGTTTGACTGCAAAATTGAATGAACTGAAACACTCAGAACCAATTATGTCTATTTAGAGATGCATGTTTTCTGTACATTTTTACATTTATTATGTTATCTTTTCAGAATTCCTATGTGAAACATGTCATGCCGATCTACTAGCACTGTGAAGTCTGCCTCTGAGAGGACGTGATCGAGAGAGAAAAGGGAGAAACAGCTGCTTAATAATTCAAGACGCTGAGATTAAAAAGTGAGTTTGCCCAACGCGTTATTAAAAGGCAGTGTAATTACTTCAGAACTCCATGTCACTGCTTCAATAAGAGACGCATAATTTGGTTACTGCCACCTCACGTGTAATTGCTGAAGATGAACAACGCCTTCCACACAAAGACATTCCAGCTGCACGGAAATCCCTAAAACAAACTTCATTCGGGGTAAGTCAGACCCTTCAAAATGACAAGTCTGGATCTGGCATGTTTTTTTGTCACGGTGTAAGACATGACGGGACAGATCACAGTGTGTTTCTGCAAGTGCATGTATCTTCATCAAATGTACTTCTGTTATCGTAGGGAGACACTTGTGTTAACATCTTTGCTAAGCAACTCTGGTAAGCTCATTCTGGGTGTGTGTAGTTTTTTTTACTTGTCATCTAAAATATAAAAAAAAAATCTAATGAATGTAGAGTTGAAGACCCCAAAGAATAAACATAACTTAATTATTAAGGTACCATATTTTGGAAATGACCTTATCAGCAGTGGATCCTTCAGACTGGCTACTTTCCGTTAGCGTGACCCTGTCTAGTCAGCAGTGTGTGTGTACATATGCATCCATATTGAGACTGGACTCCTTCCTTCCACAAGGCACTCCATCACAAAAACAGAGGGAGTTGCTACCAGATGGTTAAACAAACACATCGCCCAACTGCCCATAACTCAAATCCACTTAGTACCCTCTTGTCAACATGTCTCTCACTCGTTCTCTACCTCTCACGTCTTCTGCGTGTGCAGAGGAGAGGCCAGTGGAAGGACGGGAGGAGGACAGAAGAAAGAAAACAATGCGGAAATAATGGGAATCACTAAGAAATTCCTGGGAGGTGTGTTTAATTTAAATCACCAAGCCCATCCATCCTCAGTGGCTCTCATCTCTCCCTCCCCCAGGTGTATTGAAATGAGGGGGAGTTGGGAGCACCTGGAGTGACAGCACGTGTAAAGGTCACAGAGACAAAATACAAATGTGATGTTTCACTGAGACTTTTTTGAGAGCTCTCAGGGAGAGACCCAGGACTTAGGCCAGAGGTTAAGAGTTTGTAGGTCATTGGGTCACACGATTTTCCCTTTTCCCTTGGCCTCACCCCTGTGCTTAAAACCTCAACGGTGTACTTGAGTGGGTAATTTATTACGCTGAGCGCTGTCCAGCTTGGACAAGAAGTTTGGAGAGCAGAATTAAGCTTCCCAATTTTTTCTTTTTTTCCAGACAGATCCAGAACATTTTTATAATACTAGAGTTAGAGTGCAGTAACAGCAGGTGAGTTTTAGTTGGTTTCTTTGATTTGGTTATTTAGTGATATTTTCCTATTATGCATGAATTTATCTTGATTATCTTTTGTATTTGAGGCTTCTTCTTTTCAAACAACAGTGTAATTTTAGGTCCCGTGTAGCTTTAAAAGATAGCTGAATCTTCTTCTACACTTTCTTTGAGTTTTTGTAACTCATTTGAGTTGTATAACAAGACAGAACTGTATTGTGTTTCTTGCAGATTGATCTCAGGCTTAACAAGAGGGGGAGGTGTGAATTCCCAACAAGTGACATGACTTAAACAGTTTTCAGATATGCAGTGGAACCCTGAACTTTTCTACCCGTATTTGAACACAAAGTCCATGTGCAAATCCAGCAGGTAACTGTAACGGTCAAGTAGACATTCCCTCTTAGTTAATCTGGCCAGCACCAGACAGTATGGAACATGTTTAAAAAGCTTTCTAAGAACCGCACAGAGACTGCAGTTCTTACGCACATACATTTCTAACGGACGCTAATGTGATGTAAACAAAACGCTCCACCTGCACGCCTAACTGGACCTGATTCTCCAGACGTTGCCTGTGTGAGCTGGAGGCATTCGGTGTCTTCACCATGCCGATAGTGCAGCCTTGCAGCATTTCAGCACAGGTGAAAAGGTGAAACGATAAGCATTATCTTGGACACATAATTGTCAGAGGCATGGATAATTGACATGCATGCCACCAATGTCCAAAAGTAAGTCTGCTGATGACAGCCAAACTGCATTTGGCCCCTGGAATGCACAGAGGCCGCTGTCAGACATCTGATCATTAAACGGCACACAGCTCTGTCAATCTAATAGCCCTGGATATGGGATTTACTGGCTCTCGCAGGCCAAAAGAGATGAGGGGGCGAAAGCAAAACCAGATTTTCTCTCCCGTATCAGTTTCTCCTCTGTCAGTCATGCTCCTGTAGGAGTGCTCAAGACAAGAGGTGTGTTGTGTTATTACTTCTTATTAACCAGATTAAAATGAATGCGTATGCAGCACACATAGTACACATAAAAATACACCACAACCATTCACCAACGGATTGTTGTATTTGCTTTCACATTAATACAATTCCAGCTGTTCTAAGATACAAATTGGCAAACATCTACTGTGTACTATGTGAAACCTCTGCTGCGAATGCTGCACTCTTCTAACTCTTCCTCAATAAATCAAGAAGCTTCTAACCAAACTGTAATGTTAACCATTAGACGAGGAGTGTGGGTTGACGACGGGAAAACATTTGCAGAGTAAAAGATAGGGATTCATTGATCATCTTGGTAGGTCTTCCAAGATCATGTTGCACATAGGAGAAATCAACTGCACATTATTAAACTCATTCAAACTTACGGCAAAAACACGAATTGCACAGCGAGCATAACAAAGCTTGTTGCTGATGAAAACGAATGACAGGCGGCCAAATACGGGGAAGAAAAGTGGGGAGTGGGGCCAAAAGCTGAGGACACAAGTCAGGCTCGTCGTCCTCGAGCCTTGATAAAGACGAGGTTCTCACGAAGAAGGATGGATCCGAGAGGAGTTCTATTTATCTCTGTTAGCCCTCCGAAAAAACTCCCTGTCCCTGCTTAGATAGCCCTGCCAATGCACCATGATGTCATCCCCCTGGCGTGCGCTGATTGATGCATCCTGGCTGCCAGCTCTGTGCTAGCAGGAGGTGGGGGAGTGGGGGTAGGATCTTGAGGTGGGGAAGGGGTGAATTTTCCACAGATAGAGACATCCAAATGTGAACAGAGCCCAGTGTGGGGTCAGTTCAGAGCTCAGGCCAACTCTCTGCATACCTGCAGCACTGTGCTGTTTTTAATGCCTCTGCTCCCTACGGTCGGTCAGTTTTGATGTTTCAAATGGGTTCACAAGCAGGGAATAGATGCGATGGTTGTACGAGCAGTCATTTGTTGGAGACTCTAAGGGGGAGAAAGGCCCTGTTCTGATTATGCATGTCTACTCGATCTTCCCTCTGAGTTCTGTTACATATCAAGAGCAAGAGAAGAACGGAGTGCATGGGTGGAAGGAGTTATCGTGAGCGGAAGAGCAAGTGTTTCACAGATAGTCACAGAGACGTGCTGAGAAGAACTCAACGGGGAGCACCGTCCTCTTGTCAGCAGGCCAAGTTAGTTCTGGTGCTGTAACGGCTCTATCACACACTGTTTCATAACGTTTCATAATTCATGTCCAAAGAAAGAAACAGCAGAGGTTCCATGTGTGTTCGGTTATGGTGATGCATAGCATTTCTCAAACCTCTGGTGCTTTTAATTTGTCTCGTATTTTTTACTCATGCATGTAATAAAAGAAGTGGAAGTTTGTAGGAAGTGCTTTCGGTAAACGTGAGATCCCCACTCTACCAACCACTGCAGCTAGTCCAGCTCCAAAAAAACACAGGCCGATCAAGGGTTGTGGAACTGGATTGTGCATAAAGCTGCAGGCTCTTAGTCTGGGTGTATAAGACAAACTGAGTGTCCTCAAAAACTGTAGCGCAGCCAAAATACAGTGCAGTGTCAGATTTGGGTATCGTCATATTTCACTAAAACATTCAAAATGCAAAGTACAGCTGAATACCTCATCAATGTGACTTTTAAATAGCATGTTTCCCAGAGGTGGCCATTATTAACTCTGGATCAATATCATTTAAAAATAAACATCCACACTGACGTGAAGTCAATAATCCTTCACTGAACGTGTAAATGAGTAAACACAACCTCATGCTTTTCAACTCGCTATTGACAAATTCACAATTAATTAGGGTCTGTTTTCTTTACTGTTCATTAAAGTACTGCGGCGTATTAATGTTGTTTTTATTTAAACCTCCGAAGTCAAATTCCGTTGTAACATGTAAATGTAGTCACTGATAATAAAACTTTTCCAGAACATACCAATAAACCGGTGAACCCAAAGTGCAGTAAATAAAGACACTACATAAATAAACTGCATCAATAGTTTCTAAGTGAAATAAGTGGTTTAATATTATGATTATATAATGTTACAGTATTATGTAAATGAGACATAACTAAAGTCTGAGGAGAAAACTAATAATAAAAAAAACGTATTTTTTACATTTCATATGTAAGTGAACAATAAATGCAGTCACACTACTTTAACAATGCAAATTGTAATTTTAAAAATGTAGAAAGCTGATTCTGATTTTGCTTCTGAATTAGCTTTCTCCATGACAGATAAGCTGCTTCTCTAACTAAACAAAACTCGATGAGTTTACGGTTTCATTTACTGGTCTGGAGCTTTTACTTTGTATTGGAGATGGTTCCGGTGCACATGCATCAGTTATAGTGTAAGAACCCCAAAGGAACAGGAAATATGTCACACGACCATTCAACGAGTGAGAGAGCACTTGAATGCAGATTATACACATTACTCATGGTCTGTAAAATGTATAGCCTGTTTATTTAAATTGTTATATAAAACGTTTTACTGTGAGTCCTGTTAATGTTGCAGTGCCACTGCAACCAACAACATTAAATCATCATTACGTGAGAAATTATGAGAGCAAACTGTGGCCTTTTTTAGCTATGCCAGAGTTTTGTTGTTGTGTTTCTGATGCATATGCATTACTGGTGTTTGCATAGCGTGTGCTTCTGTGCCTCTGCAGGTATCTAACATGCTCTGAGTCTGTGTGTGTGTTTGTTGTCACGTAGCAGGCTGCATGCACATGTCAGAGGGAAGGTGTCTACTGCAACACAATCAGTAGCGGCCCCTGCACCTTTTCACTGTGGTCCGGCAAGTGAGACTGAACATGAGGAGCTGGGAATTGAGGCACATTGATCTGTCCTCTGCAGCGTCTCCCTGGACTGGTGAAATCATTAACCTCGCTGGCAGAGACACAGGAAGCAACAACACAGTATCTTTGAGAGGTTAATTAAAAATAAAAGCACAAGGGGGAAGGGCAAGGGGTGTATTCACCAGGGAAAACCGCACCGACTTCCGAATGAGCTCACTCCAGTAACTTAGTGGAAATGTTTGTGTTCAGTGTATAATAAAATATGAGGAATAACTGATTTATTTCTTTAGACTGATCAGACGAGCCCAGGCTGAATCCACTAAACTTTACAGCTTTACTGCTTTACTTTTCCTTTTTGTCACAAACAACAAATGAACTGACATAGAGGCAACATGTTAAACTGACATGTATAAAACCAAGAAGTGCAGCAATGAAGAGATATTGCTTCAGATTTAATTTTTGAATCAAGCTCGATTCTTGTACCTTTAAGTGTCATGCTCTGTTTTGTCCCTGTTTTGTTGCATTTTGCAGCTTCTGTCAACCCAGTGGCGGATCTAAACTAAAAGTATATAAACAGAGTTTTTATTGTATCATTATCTCTAATAAGAAAACAAGGACTTAGAACTTTTAGGTATAAATGTGAAAAATAAGAATAAATAAATAAGAAAATACAGAAATTTTATTTCTGGTGAATTAATATTCAATTTGAAGGCAATAAGAGGCTTTTAGACAAACACCCCATAAGTTTTTACAAGTTGGGGGAGCAGCTGTGGGGGCAAGGCACTAAAGCTCCCCCTGTAGATCCACCCCCGAGTCAACCAGGCAATCAAAAAAAAACGAAAGAACTTTAATAGTGTTGTAATAAAAGAAATAAAAGAAAATTCAGGTGCATTTTTTTTGTTGTAGTTAAAATAATAATTCTTATTTACTATTTTTAATTTGATGAATAAAATGTTACTAATAGAAATGATGCTGTAAAATACAAGTCGACTATTATTGACGACTGTCATCTATCATATTCACAGCAAAAGTTCTCCTTGACACTGTTTATATTTTCAACTTTTTTTAGACTTTTTTTAATAAATAAATTAAGTAGGTGAGTCCAGGTTAAAGCTAATAAATGTATTGATTTGTTGTTTTAGTCGTGACTGAGAGAAGATGATAATAGAAAACAGACAGACATCACAGAAACAAGCAAATAAGAATGTTACAAATTCAAACAAACAATAATGTAATTTTCAATGGACTTTTTGACTTCAGTAAAAATAATAAAATAAAAATAAATGTGTGTCCAGTATATGTGTATTTGAGTTTGTGTAAGATGTACTCAGCTTATAAACTTTAAAGCAACGCACAATAGATTAAACAAGGTTATCCAATAGTTGCACATACAATAACTTATAAATAAAACAAATAATAAATAAATACAAGAAGAAACGTGGCCAGACATTATCCAATGAAATGCCATTCAGCTGAGACACTTCCAGTGTGTGTCAGTCTCCAGTAAGTGTGACAGCTTCGAGACAAACTACAGCTGATGTGGAAATGTCAGTACGATGTCAGATCAGTCCACGTGATGAGGTTTGCGAGTCCTGCGTTGGCCAGAGTTAGGAAATGCTGGACTGTTTCAGCTTCGCGGGACGGTGATGCAAAGTGCACTGAACATATCTGGCGAACCCTGTCGACAGCAACGGCCCGAGTTCTGCCTGAATTCATACATTCTTTATGAATGTGTTATTGAAAAGTCTCATTATGTTCATCAAAGACATATTGAGACCAATGTTTCTTTACCCAATATTGCGTACAGTAGAGGAGCCTTCATTTAAGAAAGCACTTCATCACATTACAGCCACACAGCAATGAGTTGTTTTATTAGCTCTGCTGCTGTTGCTTACAGCATAAATAGGTTAGGTGTTTTCAGTTGCGTGAAAATGTGATGTGGATCAACTTGATAGGCCTGTTGAGTGGTGTTATTGCAGTCTGCGCTCTCTGGGAACACTCGGGAAATGATGCCCCCCCCCTCCCTGCCAGCGCTGCAAAGTCTTTGGATCTATGGGTAATTACTGAGACTCTGCTGACTCAGTACACACACACACGTAAACCCATTTCAACACACAAAGGCTACACAGAGGCAAACAGCACAGATATGAACACATGGATGCGCTGATGCCAGCCAGCAAGACAAATTGTATCGTGCTGGCACAGACTGCAGATAGCCCTTACACTGCTACTAACATTTATTTTATTTCTGAGACAGAGCTGCTCTTCATGGCTGAGGTAAACCACAGTGGTCAAGAACTTACGCCACCTAACAGCTGAAAATGACTCCATATGGAGACACAAAGGGACGATGGTCACGGTCTTGGGAGGTTAAGAGGGTCACTTTGCAGGCCACTGTCCTGCTTGTGGCCTTCGAGGATCAGTTTCCGTCTGCTACCATTCATGGGATAAACTTTAAAGATAATAAATGGCTGGATAACATCTTTTATATATACACGTGTGTGTATATATATATATATATATATAATGGCTTTTATATACACACACACACACACACATATATATATACACACGTGTATATATAAAAGATGTTATCCAGCCATTTATTATCTTTAAAGTAGCCCCCTCGTGAATCTTAATGCATTATTTTTGTCTTTTTTTCGAGCCACCCATTAAACTACATTATGACTGAGTTAATAGCATTTATTTTGTTCCCTTCACTAGTGATGTCTCCAAATATTTATGCAGAAAGCTCAACATTTGTCTGGTAAAAATCTCCTTCTGATTTGAAATAACACTTTCGCCAACATCCGTGGCAACCACCCATGGGTCCTTGTGATGTTTCAGTGAGAGAAAGCACCTCCTTTCTCTGGGATGAAACAGTTCCCAGGTTTATTAGCCTCTGGAAATTGGCTTCAGTGGGAGGTGGAAAAACAAATCATTTGAATACATACCCGGGTGTCCTAATGTTCATTTCAATGCTGTCACTTAGAAAACGGGAGGGAGGAGGGACAGCTAGAGCGCATTGTGCTGCTGACAGGATTGGCTTTGTGTGTGATGAATGGGGCTGTCACAGACGGTGACAGGTTTGTGTTCAATACATGTGGATGTACAATACGCTCCACATCCCATGACAAGCTGGGAGGCTTTATGTCCCGATAATCTCCAGATCGTTCCGTTGCCGGCTGCTTACAGTGGATGTGGTCACTGAGGGGTGTGCCATGGCCGCTGCACACAGACTGTCGATCCCACGGAAGCAAAAATGGGACACAGAGTCGATGACTGATGTGTTCAAGGGAATTTTTTCTCTTTTCTTGTTGTTTTAAAGTTTCTGAGATTTTAAGGATTGTGCAGACTAGACTGTTCACACTACAATGTTCACAACAACAAATATAATCTACACTGGATAACAAAACGGAACAGTACAGAACAGTATCCAGGTGTAAAAGTGATTTGTTTTGTGGACTTAAATAAATACATAAATAAAAAAATATAAGACAAGATACTTGTATAGATGCACCCACTGCATGTCATTAACTTTGTACCTGTACCTGTATTCTGTACCTTTGTGCAGGTATCCGCCTTCTCTTCTTCTTACTCTCCTCTTTCCACTCGCCCCAGCCGGTCGAGGCAGATGGCCGCTCATTCTATAGCTGGTTCTGCTTGAAGTTTCTTCCGCAACAAGCGGGTTTGTTATGTTTTCTCTTACATACCGTTCCGTATGTCTTCCATTAAATTCTGAGATGACCAGCTTTAAGGCCTGCGTAGTTAGTTTGACGATGGGAGGGAGCCATGTCAGTGATCTATGTTTTCAGTTTTTACCAAGAGCATAAGAGCTCCTAACATGATTGTAGCTTCCTCTGCTCCCCCTGGCTCCACCACTGGGCTTCAAATCTGACATAAAAACACTTTCTTTGACAATTTATGTTCCTTTTCTGCTTCTAAAGCAGCTTCTTCCTTAGTTTCACATTACTCCAAGTGTCTACTGAAATGCCAGTGGTTGGTAAGGTTGGTCAGGATGAATCATTTTATCAAGTGAACCAAAAAAAAGACAAAACAACAAAACTCAAGTGGCAATTGGGCTGTGCATGAAAGTCCAGGTGATGTAAGAACATAGACTGATAAAGGAAGTGAGCAGGAAAGTGAAATGCATGCATGTCTGCGTCAGTTGTATTAATGCAGTTGGTAGAAAACTCAAAGCAAGTCAGTTCCTCACACAATTACGTCTTTAGCCAATAAACAGCCCATTTGGATACAGATTATTTTATCTCTCTATGTTCTAATTCTATGTTAAAATTCTTATTCGCTCCATAAAACATAGAGTCAAACCTCAACTCGATGGTGATTTGGAAAAGAAAAAGGTTTGACAGTCAGAGGATGCAGGAGTTGTTCTCCGTGGATTCATAGCTCATAGTGTGAGTGTGAGCCTATTCCTAATATTTATGAACGGCGGCGCCAAAGTTATGGACTCAGATCAGGCCAAGACCTTACTTAGTGTTTTTACTCCCTTAATATTTATGCTTCTCAACTGCTCTCCCACTGCAGTTTGCCTGTTTTCCTGTACATCACGAAATTTAAAATGGAGAAATGTAGGAAGTCAAAAGAAAGACGCTAGGATGCTGACAGTCGGATGATGCAAACAAAAAGAGAAGCTTAGGGAAAGCTAATAAACTATCAGATATCATAGATTTTTCTAGTCGTCCGACTCTAAACGCCTGTCACGACTGAATGATTAACACCCATCATGGTCTCACTGCTATTTCTTACAAAGAATGGGTCATTATTTTGAAAGGACCTCCAGGTTTCTCCATAAAGCATCAGCATAGCTCTTTCCAAAGACAGGTTTAATCATCCGGCTAATTTACTTACTACTCATTCTCATGATTTTAGAAAAGAAACATCTTCCAAGAGGAGCAACTTTAATTTAAATCTTCTATTATAAACACAAGACATTAGCAGTGATTTACCAGCTGGCTAATAAGATCCAAACACGTTCCAGTAAGCGCCTCGGCTGTGATGGACTTAGCCTCACGGCTTATATTTCACCTGTATGGACATATTCACTGTTCTGTGAATCGCATCACAAACGGGCCAAATAGCACGTTAGCCAATAATTCCTAATGTTTGCTTTATCCTGCTGAGGTGAGAGGTGATTTCTGCTTTGAGACGAGTCATATTTCACATGAGACGTTAATCACAGATATGTGCAGCACTTACTTCTTAAAATGACCACACTTTCTGGCAGTCAGGCCGCGCCGCGCAAGTTTCTCCATCCATCTTGTCGTCCAAGTAGGCAACACAAACATCAGGAGCTACAAGAAAGCTTTTTTTTTTTTTTACACCTGTTGCTCTCAGCTGGAAGTCTAATCTGATGCAAACAGTCTGGAATGAATAATGATGCTCCCTGAGTAGATTTATTTTTATACTCAGCATCATTTTGCTGCCACGGGCCTCGATTGCAGCTGGAAGCTCCAGAAGAGCTTGTTTGTTTTCTTTTAAACACACTAATAAGTACTAATATTTCTACCTCTGAGTGATCTGTGCACGTTCATGAAAAATAGAGAAGCACTGGCAGCATTTTCAGACAGCAAACGCAAATAAGAAACACAGATCGTTCTGATTATACCGAGATGCTCACTATCCCTTGATTCTCTCTGCACCTCCAGTGCAGCAGACCGGTTTATTTATTGAGGTTTCCCATCGCAGCCCTGTCCTCTGCATATTAATGGAGTACTGGTAAATAATATGCTGTGTTTTCACCTTTAACCTCAACTTTAAATCAAAGATAACACAAACTCGGTCACTACTTTCCCCCATGGGGATCATTCAGCTTTCATCAGGGACCCGTGAGACAATGACCACATTCACATTAATAAAGCACTTTTAGAAATTACCTCATGTCCTGATTAGCCAAATAAGATTATATGCGCATGAATATCTATGACCATAAATTTCCCTCAGTGCTTAAAAAGCCTTAATCGGCTAAAAGATATACTGCAAACTCCAATAACGGGCCGTGAATAGCACACAGTAACAGTTCAGGAGCCGCTCGCTCGCTACTTCAAAAGTACAGGAAACTAAAAACAGTTGATAACGATCCGTCTGTTTCCTATTTTCAGGTAAATTCTGGTTTCACCTCCGCTCCAAATGACATCATCATATTAATGGTATTTTAAGTAAAAGCACTCCTTGTGTTCTTCATGTGACGGCGATCGAAGTCGTAACTGAGTGTGTGTGTGTGTGTGTGTGTGTGTGTGTTTTACCTTTTGTCGAATTTCTTCTCTTCCCAGAAACAGAACATACAGGAACTCGAAGCACAACATCTCTGCAAAGTTCTGCCTCTCAGCACTGGATATGTACTTATCCTAAATATTGTTTGACCTTCCTAGTGCCCGGCTATTACTCGTGGGTCCCCAGCACCTCTCCTCCCCCTCCTCCCCTCTCGATTCTTCTACACACGGATTTTTTTTGTTGCATTAATCCCACAGATCAGGTGGGTTTTGTCAACGTGTTAAACTTTAATACTTTGGGTCATTTATCTTTATGGCCAAACCTGGGGTCTGTCAGCGACCAGACGAGCTATTTCCTCATTTGGTTTAGGAGCAAAGTGGTGCAGGAGGGAGCAGAAAGGGGTGAGGGGGTGGTGGTGGTGGTGATGAAATGGAATGAACTGGGAGGGGGTGGGGGGGTCTGCTGCTCACCACTTAATGAAATCCTGATGTGAGGAGGGAGAGAGGACTTGGTGGAGGGGTAAAGAGGTGATCTTGGAGGTCGAGGCGCCACACCATCTCAGAAAAACAGCGGCCCTCAGGAGAAGTAGCTTCACTTACTCATTAATATTTTTCTTGTTTCAGGGAGTAAAGAGCGTTCAGCGATGTGTCCCTCATTACCTCTTGGACATTGCATCAGGGACCTGCCGGGCGCCCAAGTGGACAAGGATAGAATTGCAAGTGATTAATTTGCAGAAAGCTCCCCTGGAACATGGCGAGTTTGCAAAAGCATTTGTCTTCATTTGCCAAGATATGTACATTGACATGAGAAGATAGGCCTTAGGAGTCCTGAATGGATCCACGTTTTCTCCCTAATCACAGAGAAGAAAATCCTTGACACTGGTTCAGGTTGGGGTCTTATTGCTGGTCGTGTTCAAGTACTACTTGATCCATTTAACGGCTAAACTCTGGAGCTAATGCACCAGTAATGCAAGTATCGTAGCGACAGTACACACATTTGTTTTGTTGCCCGTGCAGAAACAAGTGAAATGTCAGTGCTGTAATTCTCTGGTGTAATTGCTACATGTAAATACGAGTCTGTCAGTGACTCGGGGAGAGTGACAGAAAGAGGACATGTGCGAGCTGGTGAAATATTCTCAGGGCATTATTAGTGGAGGGGCGCATGTGGTCTGGGGGGTGGGGGGTATGTTTAGAATGTGGGCATGTAAAACATGTTTAATGTTGTGTGTGGTTGTACACAACGATACACAAAGATACGCATTAACAAGAAGTAGATGTGTTGAAAAACAGGATGAAGTTCCCACATGTGAGTTTAGACAAACTACAACAGGTGTGGAGTTGTTTAAAATAAGTTCCATTAAGTTCAGATGATTGTATTAGGATTAAGGTGATCATGAAATATTTTTCCTCTGGGATTAATATCGTTTTTTGCCGCTGAATGAACGAGCCTCTCGTGCACTGGTTGATCGTAGATGTTTTTCGTGATTTAAATCAGTAGCATGTCTCTGTGTCTACATCAAAGCTGGTGAAGGTCTTAACTCTGCTCCACACTTTGGCATGTTGAGTCATTGTTGATCACAGGAAGGACCCCAACCACAACAGAGGAACTCAGTGGCCGACTCCTATGATCACCTATATATAGACCTGTGTGTATGTGTGTGTGAATACACTATAATGACAATCAACGCGCTGAGTTACAGGCTAACAGGTCACAGACTTCTATCCCATATAAAAGAACTGTAATTAATATGTGATACAGAGGTATTTTCCATTCCATGTTACTTTTACTCGCTTACATTCATTTTAAATATCCATAATTACTAATTCCTTTTTTTAAGTCTTATAATGATCATCACATATTAATTAATGGATTAACCTCGTGTCACTGTATTAGGTTGGTAAAAACCGAGCGTGTGCATGAATGGGTGAAGGAGAAGCAGTGTAAAGAGCTTTGAGTAACAGTATAGGTAGGAAAGCGTCACATAGGTGCAGACCATTTCAAATCAGCCCCACTTTAACCGACTGTTGTTTTTGTTCCACAGTCTGTAGGTTTTTTTTATTATTTTTACCATAATTTGCACTTTTGACTGTATTTCAAACAAATCTGAACTAGACTTACATTTTATAACTGATGCATTATTTTAATAAGTCTTAATCCTTTTTTGGTTACTTTATTATATAACACACTCCAGTATGACCTCAGTAAATAGGAAATAAGGACAAGTGAAACTAATAAACTGGCCAGTGGGTGAATAGGCTACACATAAAAACACTAATGACACATCACAAGCCACAAATTAATATCATGTTATATTTTTACTGCTACTACTAATAAAAATCCTATAAGTCTGGCATCATTTGTCATTTCAGTTGCTCTTCTTGGGAGAGTTGGCTTAGCGCCACACGGACACACATACATCAACAACATAAATCTACAGTAATGTCTGGTATCAGATTCCACACTGCGTACTTCCAGTCGCTGGACTAATTACGCAGTAATGAAGGTAATCAAGAGTCAAACAGAAGAAACATTCAACCTTAATGCTGTAATCCTGCTTAAAGCCTCCACATAGCCTTCTTTAGGATCTTTAATATACCCCGGTGGACTATTAGAGAGCAATGAGGATGAACATAGGCCTGTCCTGAGGGACAGGGGGTCAGAGGTGCAGTGTGTTTGTGCGAAACAAAATGAAGCTAGAGGGGTCTACTGTGTAGTTTTGTGTTCAGATGTACCGTCTGAAGCTGTTTTTCTGTTGTTCATTTGGAAATCCCTGCGGACATGCAGAGAATTTCGAACGGTAAAGTCCATGTCAGACAGAGCAGATCAGTGGGAGACGGCAGAGGTGGTAGATCAACCCAGAAGAATTAGTACACGACGGGAATTCACTTAATCCATGTAGAGTGAGAGGAGCTCCAGAAAAGTTCAAAATGCACAAGCACTGATCTATATCAAGCACTGCAGCACAACAGTCGTGGCCATGTCTGCGAGCCACTGAATAACTATGAAGTCACAATGATAGGATGCAAGAAAATACTTTAGTTTACATGTTGTGCAGTAAGGAAATGGTGCAACATACTGACAGATGTGAGTGAACAGCTGGAGAACCAACCATCACCTTCTACTCATGGTTATGAAGGATCAAAGCCATTTAGAGGTTGAATGGTCAAACTATATATATATATAT
>JAUMTR010000002.1:17922199-17955696 GCA_032270685.1 Microctenopoma stevenorrisi
ATATATACATAAATAAAATGGTCTAAATATATACTAATAAATGGTTAATTTATTTGTATATATTTAATAGAAGTAGGTGTTATTGTAAACAGAAATGTAAAAGATAAATCCAGATTCCTGAATATGACAATTTACAGTTTGTACATTTGATGTAGAATTTATGTTTTGGGGGTTTTTGTGACAAAAAAAAAGATTCTCACCTGATTGATCCAGAAAATTAGAAATGGTCGTTTTTAACTATTATCTCACCTTTTTTAAAGCCAGAGAGTGATTCATCATTTACTTTACACTCATCCAGGTGGACGTCAGAAGGTTTAGTCATGCCAACTGGACTTCTTTCTTTAGGTGGAGACGTTTCGTTCTGCATCCACAGATATCATTTACTGATTATGGCGAATTCATATTTGAACATTTGCAAATATTTTTTTTTCCTTTTTTATAGTAAAAATCAAATATTAAAGAAACAGAACACAATGATGTGCATTGGTAACCAGCAGCAGATACATTATTCCCTGTAAGGCGACAGTTTGACGGCATGTGTGTCCGCACCTGCTGAAACAATCACATCCCGTCACTCGTCAGTAATTGCTCCACTCACTCTCTCTCTCTCTCTCTCTCTTCAGAAATCCAATCAACGCCAGATTTTGATATATCACATAAAGACTGGAGTATGATGCCGAGACGAAACAATACTAAGCATGACGTAATGGGATTTCCTGGCCAATCAGAACCCACGACATCACGACGCGTCGCCTCCAAATAAGATGCCCACCTGTGCGTCTCCGCCGATGGAGCAACGTTAAACTGTAAAGGTGCGTTCGTGGACAGCACGGAAGGAAAACTCTCCACGAGTGACACCAGTTTTAACACCGACACTCCCGCAATATGATACCACCCCGTCCCCCGTGACGCTCACGCACAGGACAGGACAGGTGGGTAAGTCAGATGAGCGCCCTCGTCATTACGCAGAACAGAAAACGTGGAGCTCACATGTGCTTTTATTGTTGCGTTTCTAATTATGAATTACATGTATTTTATTCATTAGCCCAAATTCAGGTTTTACACCGTTTGATTTATGTTGTAAAAATGTATTCCAATGAGCTACAACCTGTGCTGCGCACGAATCAGTTCGTTTGGCGTCAGATTGTTCATCAACACACATCTCCATCACGGCCTTCAGTCCGCCGCGCGCTGTGTTTCACAGTGGAAACAGCCCGGTTAAGTATGGAAACACACACACACACCGCCCCGAGCAGCCTTCTCCTGTATCATGTTATACTGCAGGCGTTTACAGCTGTTTTCTTTCATAATGCAGAAGGACACGCTGCGCTGTGTGTGAGAGCTGCCTCCTTCCAACACACTGCCTGCACGGCCTCCGCAGATAAATCCATATCATAATATGCTGCACCGTATTCTGCAGATCAAGTCCTTGAAATATTCTAAAAAACAATGGCACACGTGTTCGAAAGGCGCTGAAAAGATCAAACACCGTGATCTTCTTCTAATTAGTTATTTACATATAGTCATTGTCTAGAGGAGCCTCGTGTGTGTAATAATCTGTTTATTCATTAATTTCAACATTTCTTTGAAGATTTCTGGAGAAATGTGACTTATTTTGGTGTGATGAAATGAAACTGATATTCCAGAATTGTCCTGAATATTTGGACTGTGTTTTCTGTCTCTGTAATTTGCGCTTTTTTTCCGCACTGAAGAGCGCTAAAGGTTTGAATATATCGAAATCCACCAAAATGAAATAGAAAAGATCTTCTAACCTTCTGCAACAGAAATGTTTTAGTGGCGTGGCGGTGGAGACGCGCGGCCTGCTGCGGGCGGGGCTCGGTAACGCGTTACAGCCCTGTAACAAATTACATTTTCGGCTTTATTATTACAGTTCTTGCATTTGTCACCACCTTCTCTGGTCTCCGGTGGAGGCTGAATTTGATACTCGAAGCATTCCGTGATATTCGCTGCGGACCACTGTGAATTAAGTTGGTGATTAATGACATAAAGGCTGACCTTTACCGGGTGGGAGTTTTCCCACTGCTTAGATTTTATCGAGCCAAAGGATGAAACACTGCACGTTTTGCCCTCTTGGTTGTTAATGGGAGAACAGTGACTTTTAATTGGAAGAGAGAACGAAACAGTTCGTGGCGCTGAGCGACTGCTGCTGCTCACAAAGAGAAAGTCTAAATCTGTTTGTGGCTCAGCCAAACACACCACTTTAGCAAAGAGCCCGGTGCAGATGAGCGAATCATCCAATTAACTCTCTCAAGAACCGATGATTGATGGTGTCAGCTGCTCTGCTTCTAATTAACGTTTAAATGAAACCCAAAAAAATCTGACCAGCTTCGCTTCAGACCTTAAAGCTCATTGGACGTCGGAGCGCCTTCACGCTTCAACCACATCTGCGGCTTAATAATCTACAGCAGCGATGATGTGCAGAGCTCAGAGCTCAGAATATCTTACTGAAGATCAAATCTGCAAAATAAAATGAAAAGAGTAGAACTACACGAACCCCACTGACATTCAGACAGGACGCCACAGGCCTCCTGAACAAAATACAGGGAGGATCAAATGAAAATATTCAAACGTAAAGATGGAAATATGTATTATCTAAGCTAATCTTTTACATTTGTAAAAAAAACTTATTTAAATTTAAATATCTTTTTTTACATTTGTTAATAGCTCTTATTTTATTTTCTGTGTATTCTCTGAATGTGTGATAATATCTGCTCAGACCGACGTGACGTTTCACCTGCCTGCTCTTTTACCTAAACGACTCGTGATCCGGGCCAAATTCCCAAACTAAAACCATAAACTCCTGCTTGTTATGGAGAAATATGTATTCAAAGCAGCCACAAAGGGTGGACCTCCAGTGCAGTTAATAGAATTGCCTACTGTTTTATGACTCTGTCCCTAAACCAATGTCACCATATGCTGCTGCTGGCACAGCTCTCCGCAGTGGCCTCATGGACGCAGACGTTCTCCCAACTGCTCAGAAAGACCTGACTGCATTAATAAAATACTAACATCTCTCTGGCGATGGTTTTATTCACGTGGATAATTCTGCTGCTGAAATGTGGCGCAAATTCATATAGATTCTGCTAACGTGTTGCTATGGGTTTATTTAATTTCGTTACACATATATTAAACGTTACATCCATTTTAGTAATTTTTTTATTTTTTATCATTCTGTATTGTTAATATTTTAAATGTCATAAATGATATTTATTCTCTAAAAAGCATTAAAACGAATCTAAAGTTCTAGTGGAGACAAAATGAGACGCTGACGAGCCTTAAATAAAACAAGGTGCATTTCCTCTCTGTGAACGTACCTGCTGCTCTGCTCCACGTCCGAGGCGTCTCCGTTTCCTCTTTAAATCCTAAAGCGCCATCAGTAAAATTCATCCTCCGTCCCCAGACTCTGCGCCACAGCACAGCGTCACCTTTATCAGCCGCTCAATTCACTCTCTCACACTGTAACCCGGAGTTTCTACCTGCAGGCTCACACTGAAGCACCAAGTACAAGAAAACAACAGAAACGAACAAACCATAAAAACACATATATGTGCCATCAAAAAACCAAAATGCTGATGGAACAGCAGAGCAACTGTTTATTTATCACAACAAATTTTCATACAGGTATAAATCAGATCCATAAAAGTACGGTCTGGCTATTTTAAGGCAGATTATTGTGCAACACGGTGCCCAACGCGCACATCACGCTCTCTGCGTAATTACGCACGAAAATGACAAAATGAATATCACGGCTGGAGACCAATGCTGGCACAAAGTTCCGCCAAACTTTCCACGCTGCAGAGATGCTGGTGGCTGTATTTCATGGCCATCAACTCTCCCTTTCTAAAAGAACAGACCAGCAAAGGGAAACAGATGCGTAAACAGTTCAGGGCATCTTTCTCCTCTCCCGCAACAGACTCCTCCTATTCCCCACGTCCAATTAGTTATTATGGTCCGGCCCTTTAAGACGCAGCAGCGGGTCAGCAAGTAGTGTAGTGTTTCTCTAATTGAACTTCGCCCAATCAACAATAACTTGTTAGCAGTCGCTTTCTTTTTCTTGCTGCCTGAGACGGATTTTACCCCTTGCAGGCATTCACCCCCCTCCAGTCTCTTACTTCCTAAAGATCTACATGGAGCTTGGCAGAGGAACCGCAACTCTCTGAGGGGGAATACAGTCCGGCTGCCTTTTCAACTACGCCCGAAGCATGGTTCCTTTGGAGGAAAGCTCTCAGGCGAGCTAAGTAGCTGCGTTCGTCCTTAAGTGTCAAAATATATTGCGGTGTACAAGAACTCCGAGCACCGCAGGAATCGCTTTTGGACGCCTACACTGCCATTTGAATGAAATAATCAGCTTTGCTGGGAAGCAGCGATTCTTCGGGACTGCGATGACCTCTAAAGACATGAAGGCAGGTTCTGTGTTGCAGTCCAGCGGCGAGGAGAGGAGACGGGCTCCCTTGGACCAGCTGCCGCCACCAGCCAACTCCAACAAGCCTTTGACGCCTTTCAGCATTGAGGATATTCTTAACAAGCCGTCGGTGAAGAAGTCAGTCGCCAGTATCTGTCCGCCGAGAGTGCTGGAAAAAGTCACGGGCTCGAACTCGGCGAGGAACGGGATCACCACTCCCTCTTCGCCGCTGTGCGCACTGGAGGAGCTGGCCAGCAAGACGTTCAAGGGTCTGGAAGTCAGCGTGATCCAGGCAGCAGAAGGTAAAGGCTGACATTCAGTATTAGTTCATGGCAAACAGTCAAAGTAACTTTCTAACAGAGCCACAGCTGCAAAATAGTCGCTGCTAGCTGGGTTGGTTTGGGCAGAGCTGTGGACATGCTAAGAAAGCTACATCGGAATGTGCACAACACGAATGTGCAACATTTACGCGTCGTTCTGTGCATGTGCGTGATCTGTAAAACGGCCACTAAGCCATTTTCTACGCTGTCAACAGGTCGGTAATAACCTACTGTGGAACATATTCTCATCCAATTATTAAATGGAGATTAGAATTGTTCCGTTAAAGTTTGTGTTGGGTTTAAAACGTGATCACTTGATTTCAATGCCAACGTGTTTGTGCGTGTCATTAATTATCCAGCAGTAATTAGTGGAGCCAGTGGAGCTTCAGCAGAGCTCTGAACGCTGAACCCGTCTGCAGACCGAGGACAGGCCCGTTCTGCTGCGTCGCTGCTTCTGGGGAGATTTGACCCTGTTTCATTCTGTCCTTTCCCTTCTCCTCTCCCACACGCCGCAGGTCGTGAGCATCTAAACGCGTTCGGACAGAGGCAGACGTCGAAAAAGAGGAGAAAGTCGCGGACAGCCTTCACGAACCACCAGATTTACGAACTGGAGAAGAGGTTTTTGTATCAGAAGTATCTTTCCCCGGCAGACCGCGACCAGATCGCGCAGCAGCTGGGGCTCTCCAACGCACAGGTCATCACCTGGTTCCAGAACCGCAGGGCCAAGCTCAAGCGGGACCTGGAGGAGATGAAGGCGGACGTGGAGTCGCTAAAGAAAATCACCCCACAGACCCTGCAGAAGCTCGTCAGCATGGAGAACATTGAGGAAGCCCAGAGCGGGGGCCTCGAGGCCAGGTCGCCCAGTATCTCCCCGACGTCCCAAGGACACCGGGCCTTCCCACAGTCCCCCTCCTCGTCCAGAGACCAAACCACGGACGAATTCTCGGAGGACGACGAGGAGATCGAGGTGGACGACTGACAGTCAGGGGGGCTGTCATTTTCATAAACGACAACAAAAAGATGATTAAAAGGGGCATTTTTTCCCAAACCTTTGCACGGATACTGACAAAAACGAAGAATATATACATATATAAACCTTACGGGAAGGTTTTGGCCTCATCCTCCTCCTCTTCTTTTTTATTTTAATTTATTAATCGGACATGTAAAACCTCCAGAGTCTGTCGATTATGGTTCAGCACAATATCTTCGGATTATTTGTTTTCCCTGCAGACAGACTGTCATGGTACAGGAAGACTGAAAAGTGTGTAAACATTTGAATATTTCACCGTTTTAACCGCTGTGCAATTATTTCTACCTGACATGTTATTTGCATTCTTCTGTTTAATGAATCGGATCAGCCAAATATTTAAATGAGCCCCCTCTTTTTTTGTTTTTCCATGCACAGCTGGGTTTCCACGTGTCACTGGAAGCTGGTTTATTCGGGTTTCCACGGAGCGCACAGGCCTGTTCGCGGCGCGCGGGCGGCATCAGCTTTTCCAGTGGTGTATATAGATCCAAACAACCATATGCGATAATTTTATTGTAACATTCTATTTAATCCTCATCTATGTAAATAAAGGTTATAAGATATTTCAAATGGGTTTGTGACTGTGCATCAGATTAAATAACCAGTTAGGTCTATATGGAAAAAAAATCTTACGGACGGCGCAGAAATGAAAAAAAAAACGTTTGATATTAAATGTAGGCCGATGAATATATTTTAACGTCACAGGAATATAATTCACGGACTTTTTTATTAATAGAAAGACATCCGCATAAGCTCAGTCTATTAACACGCGCTTGGCTCCTGTGGTATTTCAGTGTAGTAGCTACAGGACTAAAGGACATATACGAGACATTAAGCCCCAAAATCCGCTCTGCTTGGTAAATCCTTCCTTTCAAATAATTGACCTCTGCTTTGAGCCGTGAAGTGCCACGACTTCAATTAGCAGCCTGCCTCCGCTTTTCCTCCCATTCTCTCTCTGGCCTTTGAATACGTCTTGTCACCAGAAGCTCCCGGTCTGGCTGCGGTGTTAAGAAAAGCTTGCCTCCACCCCTGCGCCATATGTTTTCTTCCTCCTTCTCTGAATCGTCTTTAACACAACTAGTGGACGTGATTGATTAGGTTAACCCGCCTTTGCCGCGCAGAAAAACAGCTTCCACCCAGCCGTGGGCAATAATGGCTCGCATCTGCCACTCTGAGCTCCGGTTTGTTTGGAGTCTCCATGAATAGCAAATGGGTTCGTGTGAGGATCCTAATGAATAAACCTCAATGAGAGGCAGTGGAAATGCGACGTGCTGCTGCTGCTGGCTGACCATTTGCAGTCAGAACTTTGGTGTGTGTGTGTGTGTGTGTGGGGGGGGGGGGGGTGTTATTCTAGTTATTTGGTGATAAAAGAGCAACTCACGCGTTTTCATAGTGCTCTTATTCTGCGCGCAACTCGTCTCATTAAATCGGCCTCAGAGTTTTTTTTTCGGCCTCAGACAAAAAGAGAAACTGAAGCTGTTGAGGTGAAGAAAATAAATATTAATACAGTTAAAATAATACAAACAATAACCCGGGAGATAAATGACTTTAAAAACACAATGGAAAGTAATTAAATCAGAAGAAATAAACCGTAATCTCGAGAATCATGCATCATACAAGCATTTCACTGCATATTGTACTGTGTATGATTGTGCACGTGACAAATAAATCTGAATCTGAATCTGAATCAGACGACGTCTAGAGAGGAACACAGCAGGTTGACGCTCACAATAGGTGTAATCGGCTGGAATTGTGGAGGTTGAAAAGTCAAGTAGCCTTTTATTAAAGAGCCACTCCGCACTGGCAGGAGGACCAAGACAGTGGATGGAGCCTTGAATAAAAGTCAGTGAACGAACGGGTCCAAGTCCAGTCTGATTTAACAATTTAACAAAACAGACAGATTGATCTCGTCGTTTGTAAAACACTCACAGCATCGACCTCTTTTCCTACAGAACCTGGATCCGTTATTATTGAAATACTGCACCAATAACTCCCATGTTCACAGAAATGTTCCCTGATGCCGAGTTAGACCTGAAAACCGCCCCTGGTGTTCCAACACCATCAGATAAAAAAAGAAAAGGGGCCAAAGTGTGTGGTAAAGAGGACACTTTGCAATCCAACCTGAAATCCTTCATTCTGACCTCAAGGTCACAGTTTTAGGGGATCATTGCTTTCACAACATAAGAGCTGTTCAGGCATCTCTGTGTATGTGCAGCTTTTCACGGCTGCAAGGGACTGGATCAGAACAGCCGGCTGGATGAATATAAAACCATCTTCTGTTTGGGCTGTTTTTGTTCCTTCTTTACAGTCACCTTAGTCCAGGTTATTGACTTCATTAGATCAAGAGGAGATCTGTTTACTACAAACAGCAACCACTGATATCCGTCTTGATACAGCTGTGAAATAAAATTCAAACACGTTGCCTCATAAAGCTCTAAAAGTTAAGTTTCTACCTACAAACTGTCGCTCGTGATCAGTCTAGTGTCAGTGAAATGCTGCAAATGTGTCATCTTAGAAACGTACGTACATATTACGATGTGTATTCATTAGCAGCTGGTGTTGGGTTATCAGTCTTTCCTTTCACTTTGGACAACATCACACAAATCCCTCCCGCCCCAGATGTCTGAAAAGCAAGCGTGCCACCTAGTGCTGCTGTGGGACGGTTGTCTTAGTAACACGTGCAAATGCAAACTGCTCACAGAAAGAATCCACCAAATACACACAGTTACAAACCTGCAGGAAAATGTCACGTAACTGCTTTGAGTTCACACGAAGCCGAGTTTACTCGACGCAAGAAGTGGAAACTGGTCCAATGCTGTGTGAGGCTGGAGAGGAAAGAAAAACTCTAATACAGTGATCTTAATGGTTTAGACATCACAAACATGTCTGGGACACATCTACTGTAAACTGACTTTCACAGGGAGAGAATCATTTCCAATGTACTGAATATTGCTCAAAGTTAATTTCTAAATATGCCACAGCGTTTGGAAGAGAAGCGAGGGCCACAGACGGTTCTGTGCGATTCTTTGTAACTACTCACGTGGAGATTTTCTCTGCAGCAGAAGTGCAGGAATATTATAGTATCCAGAACTATGACCTGCTGCATCCTACACTTGGTAGATTTACGCCCCGAGTCAGAATCCACGATCTGTAGCAGGACTTTAAAAACGAGACAAAAGCCTGAACGGCACTGAAAACCAGAGGAGGGGGTGTAAGCATCCAGACGAGTAAAGCTGCTTATTCCATATTTCACATCTGCACCACATTCACACCAACTTGTGATTTTTAAATTCATTAATACAAAACAACTTTTTTTTATTTCTGTTTAAAATTTATTTTCAAAAATACAAAAAGAAAATAAGTATATGTACACAAACACTATTAAAATAGAATATGTATTGTACAAAATATGTACAGCTGTCCTTCGAGTGAAAACAAGTCCTATCTGGTCCTTTTGTCCTTGATGGTGTAGTGAAGGACTAACGGTTGGGCCTGGAAGAGATTATAAAAATGTTATTTGTGCATCTGGCACATTTAAAGTATGATATTAATACTGAATTGGTGATGTTGAAGGGATGTAAAAATTATCCTATCACATTTAGCCGTTACGAACATCTGTGAACTTTCTCCCGCGTTTCGATAGGAACTACAGCAGAAAGGAAATCTGCTCAAGTGTGAAGGAATGTATGACATTTGCTGGCGCGAGCTAACGGTGGTTGTGCGGTACCTTGCCAAACCAGTGAGAGAGCCATAGCCGCTTCATGGTCATGTGATCGGGCAGAGACTCGTTATTGAACAACATCTGGACCTATGGAGAGACCACACAAACAGATGTGACAGGGAATCTGAAGGGGACATCTGTGATTCTTTTTATTTGGGAGTTAGTAAAACATGCGTCAAAAGGAAACGGGCTGTTTTCTCTCCAAAACAAAAATCATACACAGGAGAGTCCTAATGACACTGGCACAAACGCTTATTTACGAATTTAAATTCTGCAGTGATTTAAGTCAAGGCTGGTGAATAAATGCATCCTGCTACATGTAAGCAACAAACATGGACATTACAAATTAGTTTAATCAATGCTCTTCTTAACTGGACACTGCACAAACTGTTCTCAGCTACAGTAACAAATACACAGAAATATCCAACTATAATTACTGGACAATAACTCGTAAATTAGATGTAAGCTCCGTTTTAAAATGTGTGGACGATCAACACTCATTCAGCGTAAATACAAAGGACAAATCTTGTAACGTCACCTCTGCCACAGAACTTCACTGAACCAGTGACCATTACTGACCTGGTGTTTTTCCACGTTTAACCGATGACAAAGCACTTTGCGCAGGTGTCGTACTTCCGCTCGGACAGAACAGCGGACAAACTTCTGCTGCAGAGAAAAAGTGAAACAGTGAAACTACAGAAGAGCAAAATGACCACCGAGCAGCAGAGTGAGACTCATCAGATGCTTCACACCAATCACGACGCTGCCGTTTGTCTTCACTGCTCCAACGTTAACGGAGATCTCGGTTTTTTCTGGTGCCTTAATTTCCTGTTTTTGTAACACACTTCAGACTCATTGTTCACTATCACGCAGTGCGCCATCATTGTGCCGACTTACTTTTTTGTTTTCGTCCGACACTAGTTTTTCTTGCAAAACTAGAAGAAGCAGCGGTTTTAAATTTCAGCTTAATTAAAAAATGTTTTTATCCAATGCTGACATACACAGTCTAACAAAAAGAGTGTGTATCCACTTTGTGGCACAATCTTCCCACTATTCAGATATAATAAATAGATAATCGTGAAGCATAAGAAGCTTAAGAGCTAAAACTTTTTTAACCACTGCAACACTCTTAAAGCTGAGGTAGAAAATCTCTAACAAATTTTAGAACCGTATGATACTACGTTTGCATATTTTGTGTCATATTGATGACAGAAAACTTAAATCCAGAACATGGCTCATCTTGGCAAACTGATCCAACACTTGACCCAAGAGTGCGATTTTATATTTCAATAAAAGAAGCCCCCCCCCCCCGCCTTCACCCAGTGGATTTTATAAGGTCACACAGAGGATAGAATGAAACCCGAGTTCAGTTCGGAAGTCAGAAATGGAACCAATAAAACGCCAAGTTTCCATTACTATTATTATAATGTAACATTAGATACAACAATAAACAACATTTTATCCACACATGGCGATCACGGAGCACGTGGAGAAGGATGCTGAAGCAAGCATGTTTCACTCTGAATATTTTATCCAGATTCAAAATCTTGCATAAGCCTCTAGTCTGGAATAAACGTCTACATATATCCTACAAATAGAACATCCGTTATCTCTTTAACCCTTTCATCCTCAAACTACTCAAGATGTTGACTATCCTAAAATCTACAACAGTAAAACCATCTTTTCAATAGAAGAAAAATAAATGAAATAAAATCCGGGCTTTGCTGAACACTCAGATCTGTTAAACAACGGGGCCACCTGCTGGCTGAACAGGGTAACCGCGGTGTGGGTGAAGCAGCGTGGGGTGATGAGCACACTTGATTTCATTTCTTCATACATATTTAGGTATTAATTAATTGTTCCATCAGGCTGGACAAGATGATTGTGTCCAGTCTTGGTCCCTGGACAAATGGGCCTGTCAACAGGATCTGGCCACGTGAGGAAAAGACTGAGCACAAACTGACAAAGTAGGCATTTTCACCGTTTGCTGAGCAATGCGTCAGCTGCATATTTGTATTGTCAGGATGTAAATTTGTATGTGCAAGCGTTAGGCCACGTTATATTCATTAATATTCTGCACTCTTATGATGAAACAGTAAATGTGAGGCGCTCTAGTTTGCACTTGATTTGCATAACATTTGACTAGAAGCCAGGAAGTATAGGGCATCGTTACGACTCAGCTTTGCTCCGGTGTCGTTACATTTGTAGAGCTCGTTTGCACTGTAGTTTGAGATATTTACAGGGGAATGTCATGTTTGTTTAGAGAACTTGGATCCGTTACTGGTGTTGGTTTAACGTCTGTTTTGGACATAAATACATGTGATGGTGTGAAACGTTTTTTTACCCCATCTAACGTCATAGAAGTCAACAAACATCACTCCACATCTTGGGAATCTAGCTGCATGATGTATGGTGGGGAAAATAATGATTACATGCTTCGCTGACACACTTGTCTCGCTGTAACTAACGAGCTGCGAGCGCCAGTTTCTGCTGTTGCTGCAGATGTCACTGTGCCACGTATTCGCCCAGCACTTAACGGCAGAAAATTATTTGTTAAGGCTTCAAAAATGAGCCCCGGGAGGCACGTTTTGCACAGTTGCACAAACTTGGAAGCAAAGTTTAAACCGTAAGCAGCTCAACATTTCTCTGTGCTTTGGTTTGAGTTACGTACCTGAAGAGTCAGTTTAGTCTTATCTTTTCCAGAAAGCGACGAACTGTAAAGACAACACAGGTGGAGCAGGTTTTATGTCAAAACCTACCGGCTGTCATATTTATGATTTATCAGACTGAAAACTGCCCACAGGTGTAAAAAGATAAGAAAAGGAGCCCTTACCTTAGCTTTTCTAAACAAAGTGACACCTGCTCATCGTATCTGTAGAAGTGGGCTTTTGAATGGTCAAAGCTCGTGTATGGTAAACCTGTAGCATCTGGTACAGCATCTAGAAAGGACAAAAATCATGAACACATTAATCAGCGCGTTCCTGGTTTCATACGCCGTGGCCAATCAAAAACATGCATCTCGTTAGCAGTACAAATTAAGACCAACAAACAGGCACACGTGGCACAAACGGGATAAAATCTGCTTTGAAGTCTGACTTACCGTCCCCGGCAGGCTGAATGACTCTCTCCAACCCACGAGACTGATAAAACTCCTTTATTCTTTTGTCTTCACCTGTTTCCACAGAAACGCAGATAATATGAGATATTTTACACAAACATCAAGTCAAATCTCGAGCACTGGCAGCAGAAATAACATCTGTTGGACTCCATCTGGTCATCACGAGCACATTTCATAGTAAGGTTGTATTTAACAAAGCGTGTGTAAATGTAAATGTTTGCATTCAGTATGTAGCACCAAGACTAAAGTAACAGTGCCACTATGGTTGCTAGCGGTTACAGGAGAGCAGTTACAACATACTTTCTTGAAGCCCAGGCACCAGTTTGTAGACAATGTCTTGCATCACTCGATCCAGCTTGAGGTTGAGTAAGGGCTGGGTTTCATGGATTTTGATGTTGCACATTGGACAATACTTGCTTGTTTGCAGGTATTTCACAATACAACTTTTGCAGACTGTAGTACAGAAAGAAAGGCATTTGGTTATTTGCCCGACGATTTCACCCTGCAGAACATTACTGTTGGGAAACCAAAAACAATTCCAAAGTTTCAACTCACACGTGTGCAAACACTCTGTAATTGTTGTGGCGTCTATGAAGTAGCCGGCACAAAGGTAGCAGACGATGTGTTCGTTCAGGTCCTTGATCTTCAACTTGACCTCCTCCTGTTATGACAAAGAAATATGTGTTTTAGATAGTTTCAACATTTGATTTAAACCATATTTTACCAGTGAATGAGTTGACGACCCCCCCGCCTCCCCTCCAGGATCAAACACTATTATTAAAAAACAAAACAGGTGCTTTTGAATTGTGTTGACCCTTCATATTAAATGTATAACATCAACAGTACAGAGCAATTAATGGGCTACATGTTTACTGAAACCAAACAGTGATGATCAGTGCATTTTGCTTTTCTAAACACTCTTCCCCGTGAACACTGCAGTGCATCAGCCAGTCCCGTGACACAAACACTGAACCCAACACAGGTTCTGGAAGGCGCTGGATGTGACCTTCGGGCTCCTAGCTTTTGGGCCAGCGATGTGATGTCAGGTGTAATTTTTGTGACAACCAAAACAAACATCTATTGTGCACGTCGAGCTTGTTGTGTGCCTTTTTTGAGGGTGACCACAGCACTAAAAAGCAGTCTCTGAAAAGCGTTTCGTTGCTTAACAGCAGCTTGAATCTCAACTCTTGATAGATTTTTGTGGGAAATTGGTCCATCAATAATTTACACCTGAAAACCAGGATTTCGTCTCCTCCTGACGCTGCTCCATGCATATGTAATATATCCACGAGGTTTGACTGAATGCTTCATCGGCCACATCATGATGCTCATCGTTAGAATGACAGAAAAACGTAGGTTTAGTTGCCTTTGTTGTTGCACACGTAACTTTAACGCCCAGACACGTAGGAAATGTAAATAAATACGTAAAAACTAAAAAGCCTTCGCGACCGAGTGAGAAGCTTTGGCGACGCCTAGTGGGATCCGCAGGTTGGGACTCAACGAACTGCTGACCAACCGGTCAGCTCTGAGCAGAGCGGCGTCTGTTCATCGGAACTCCTGCAGAGTTTTTCAGACTCTGAAACAACAGCTTCTTCTTCATCTGCTGCGGTCCGCGCCGCCCGGACCATCGGGCTCTTCGCCCCGGTACCATCTGCACCGCGTCGCTGCTAAACACGTGGTGTGCTCCCCAACCCCACCAGTGCATGGCTGTAAATGACCCCCCTACCTTTGACCTCAGCAAACGGCATTTGCTAACTCCGGGAACCCTCACATATCACTCCAAAACCTCTGCTAAATGGGAGACGAGCAGGAAAGTTTCTGATGCCGATGCAACAAGGAGACACTCGGCGTTACACAGCTACACGACACATGCACGGATAACGAACAAAATTAAATTAAATGTTCAGTTATATTTGTCAAACTCAGAGCAGAGACAGCAGTTAGCTAGTTAGAAACGAGCCGCCGTGAAGTTACTTCATTAGCGTTACACAACGAGCCCAACCGGCCGGTCCGTTACCGACCTTTTCAGCATGTGTGTGGAATTAACAATTAAACTCCAGCTTTAGTTTCCGAATAAACGCGGATATGCGCCTAAAAGGAACAAATTACAGGTAGTCGACGGGATTTCAGCACGTTGAAACAGAACAACACGGGTACAATCCCACCGTCCGCGCATGCTCACAAACGTCTGTATTCAGCATCGCTCTTCTTCTCTCCATCAGCGCCGCGGAGACGACAACGATCTCCCGCTAATGCACGCCTCAAACGCGCCTCTGCTGCGGGCCGCGCCTCCGTCCGTTTCTCGCCAGCTGCGGAGGAGCTCGCACAACACGGCCACTCACCTCGTTCCTCAGTGGGTCCAGTTTGTAGACGGACTGGAGCTGATTTCGTAGCCGCATCGCTATGGCCATCGGACCTTGCTCCGCCATCTTTGGGAATTATGCTTACTTCCGGGTAAACCGGATGTGGCATTTGTAGACAGCGAGGAAGGCGGGTAATTGCGAAAAATAAATAATCATATCAGGAATTATAAATAAATAATGTAAATATAAAAATTATGACATTCGCTCGGAATAAAAGAAAAACCAAAATAGTTTTAAACATGTTGCCTATACAGTAATATGCCTGTCTACACATGTTCACTTGTACCAGAGTATTTCTACACTATGATATGGCTTCCTTTACGTAAAAAATCATAGCAGATCAGGATATTTATTATTATTATCTTTTGTTACAGTCTATTTACATATTATTAGACGTTTATGGTGGTTAACATCTAACCAACATGTTCACAAGAGGCAAACTGAGGCCAACTTTAAGCTATAAACTAAAACGATCATCACCCCAAAATGGGTGGATTACTTTTTATTAGTGAGTTCTAATCTAATAGTCTTTCCCTGGGAGAACCAAAAGTCCTGGTTCTATATCTTGCGTGACTGTAGGCCCACAGAATTTGATTATTTGTACATTTGTTAGAAATTTGTACTGCTGATAGTTCACCGTGCGCTTTCATATCCTTGTGTTGTAGTTGTACCTAAAGCAATTTTCAAGACCTTTTTCGGTACAGGAGACATGATGTTGGTTGTTCTTTCATTATATTTAATTAGAGAAGTAACACGAAGTGCATGTGCGACTAATATTAACATTTATTATCAATTTGTTTGACACTTTGGTCCTCACTATTGGTTGTTATTGGTTGGTTGTATGAATAGAATATAAAGAATAATCTATCAAAAGTCAGAAAACACTGCAAAAGGCCTAAAACTAACACATTCAGATTCTCTTTCTTGTGTAACAAATATAACCTATTGTGGAAGTTGAGTTGTTGGACAAAAGATGACAGTGATACTCTATCAAAGACTTAAAGTTTACTGAAAACTGGTAAATTTATGTTTGAGAAGCAGGTACTGCAGATTGCATTCTTGTTTTAATGACCTCCCAGTAAATTACTTATTAACTACTCAGTTATCGAATGAAAGATTTGTTCTGCATCACTATCAGTTGGTTTCTGAGTGCCCGAGGATGCAATAAAATTACCATTTATAATGGGATTCAATAAAGGCCAAACAACTTTTTTTCCCCAGGGCCCTGAAGGCTGTTAATCCAGCAGTGATTAAATACAGTGTTTCACCACAGTCAAAACTCACTCCGAGGTTTTAAAGTTCCAAAACAGTTCCAAAATGAAAAGACTAGGAAAACGATTGAATATAACTACAATACTTCTAAACTGAACTATAACGACTATTGTACTTACATTTTAATTTAAATTAAGCTCATGTTGAGCATTTCTTAAGTTAAATAATAAACACAGTCTCATCTGATTCATAGACATGGGAGCTGGTGTGTTGTGGTTTAAGAGACCTGTTGAGTTTGTGATGGAAAACAGATTATTTATTCATTCTTAGGGTCTAAGGGTATTCCTATTTCTGTGTATATTTACCTGCTGGTCTCAGTTATGGACAATAGAGGGCACTGCAGGCATACATTTTAGTCAACTGTTGCAGCTTTTGGCCGCTGCTGATCTTTAATGAACATCACATAAAGAAATGTCATCAGCAAGATCAAGAATGTGTGTGTGTGTGTGTGTGTGTTAGGGGGGGGGTGTTTGTGTGTGCTGTAACCAGAATTTCATTAAAGTATGAAACCAACATCTCGAAAAGGTTTTATCCAAAGCAACTGGACTTGTCTGGTTCACCCTTCCATTCCAGAGGACTTTCTCAAGTCTATACCTTGCGTGTCAGACTTGAGAAAGCCCCCTGGAATGGAAGGGTGAAACGTCGTCAACACACCAAACCAGTCCAGTTGCTTTGGATAAAACCCTTTTGAGATGACCATGACCTGGATGACTGAGAACCTTTACAGATATGAAACCAACAGCCCCAGCCATCGTGGAGGTAGACTGCACGCAGTTCCCGATTGAGTCAGTTATGTCAGGCACCTTGATTTCAGTGGTAATAAAATCTATCAATTATATGCGTCCATCATAATGTACTAAAACTACACTTCCGCCATTATGTGCAGGAAGTATTAGGTTCAATGAGAAATCATCAGCATTTCCATTGACAAATATGTTATGTATATATATATGTCTAAACTGAGTTTAATTGGCCTTACATGTCTAATCTTTCCAGCCTTAACTCTTTTCACTTTGAGGAGCTTGTGACTTAAGTGTCTGAATCCCTCGACTGCTTCGGGGTTGAATGAGTAGTTTTCTCTCCTCCCTTAACAACAACCATCAAGGGGCTCTTGAGAAAATCTCTGAACCTCAGCATTAGAGGACTGTGGTTTTCCAGGGCAGTTCCCAGACCTAAATATGTTTAAATATGTGTCAATATGAAGCAGCATGCTGTAATAGAACTATCTGTGGGCGTAGCTAGATAATCATGTGGCTCGTGTATTTGGGACAAGATTATTTGAATCAACAGTTTGTATTGTATTGTGCTGCTTTTTCTGTATTTATTTAGGCTTTTTCATGAGGTTATTACTCAGACGTGGGCTAAAACCAGTTTTTTTTTCCAAAAGTTACTTATAATTATTTCATTATGGGATGAATGAAAAGTGATAGCTTTGTGGAAAAAATATTTTCATGTATGGAGGAGAAAGGTATTCTTGGTGGTGGCTGAGTTTCAACTGAATTACTGTCTACCCTGTTTCAACAGGTCGGTATATTGGTACTATATGTGTAGGTCTTCTTGATCCCTCCTGGAGGGCTTACAACCAATGGACCACCCAAAAGCTGCTGTTCAAAACAAAGACTTGCCCCTCAGTCACCCTTTTGTAATTTCCAAGCGTAATAGAATGACTGGCAAGTTTGTCCTATTCCTGCAAACCTCACTCACTCTGTATTGAGACTAGTATATTTTACATCAATGCATTGTTTTGTGGCGTTTATTAATTTGTTCATTTTATATAATTTAACACATTTGTTTTTCAATATGTGCTCTTTTCCATTCTTTTTTTTGTTGTCAGAGCAAAGCTGCAGCCGCCTGCTCACTGGGACTTTTCTTCCTAAGATCAAACGACGAGCACTTGCCAGTGAGGTCCAAACAAGTTTCAGTCAATATAAATTGGGCGTTAAAAAAGGCACAAGCAATATATTTACATTCTTGGCAGCCTTTCTGAGTTTGAAGAGCTGTTGTGATCAGTCTCGCTTCAACGAGCCTTGATAGTCAGGCCCTGTGTCCCCTGCTGTCTGCCATTTCCTCTTGCCATGTAATGTCTTATCTGCTGGGTCTGTGAGGTCACTGATCATCTGACTGACAGGGCTTTGACTCCACGCAATATCCAAATAACCTAAGGGCCTGGAGACACAGAAGGATCACAGCATGGCAAAATCCACCGGTCGGCAGAGAAAGAGAGAGGGGATCAAGACAGATCCAAGCCTTTTTATGTATTATCATTACATCATGTCAAGATCATGGATTTAGAACACATATTTCCTTGGAGTGTCTGCAAATCTGCCAGTTATTTCTCCCGTCCTTCACTTTAATTGGAAATTAGTTTATCTGATGGATCAAACACCTGCAAAGACTACAAAGACACTATTATGTGGGATTATTTTTCATTTAGTAAAGCTGACAGATATAAAAATGGATGACAAACATCTTTTGCGTGTCTCTCCTTAGGTTGGATGTTAAATTTTACTCCACCTAATGAAATCATGCATGAGGAAACTCTGCAAACTGCAGAGTAATGATTCAACTGCTAAATTACAGAGCTGATGTAGACCCCTTTTTACCGCTCTCCGTGACACCCTCTGCCAAAACCAACCAAACAACCACACTGCCACTAGAATCTGCATTCTAGCATACCAAAAAGGAGGGCCCCATCTACTGTCTCTCTCTTTCTCAGAGCAATCAGAGCATGCAGGGGTGGACTGCAGCTTTTGTCTCTTTTGCTCCAGCAATTGGCCGCCAAGTGGCAAGCCAAATGACAAGAGCCCGCATGGAATGACTCCAGAGCAGTACAGCTTGTGCTGCTTGATGTGCAAGGGCATTATGAATGATGTAGGGCAAGCCCTTAGGCCTCCCTCCTGGCACAAAACCCAAACTCTAAATATCACAATCTGCATCGCTTCAAATCCTACAAAAAAATTCATGCAGAACAGGCTGCTTCGGTGAGAATGGTTCTAAACTACATCGAGGGAGTTACAAATGTCCAAAGACATTTTTCATCTATCAGCTTATTTGACATCGACTGTGGTACCGTGCATGTTGTTAGCTGCTAGATGCTAATGAGGCTCCATACCCATAATAGTCAATAACATTTGTTATTTAAACATAGCATATATGTTAAATATATATGGCATCTACTGTACACGTGAATGGAGAAAAGAGAAGACGCACCTGGTATGGGGGATGGGCTGAGTGCCTCAGCTGGGAATCGATCCCGGTATTCCTGCATCGCAGCCCTCTGCCTTAACCACTGAGCTACCAGGCCGCTGTAAACGGTGGTCCTGAATTTAGAGAAGCTACAAACTTTATAGTGATTGACACAATTTGAAGATATGGATACAGCCAGTTTGCCAATATGAACAATTTGATTAAATGTTATTACTGTGGTTCGAGCCTTGTCTGTTATGCATTTCATTTGTTTCTCTCGTGTACAGATTTTATGTGTACTTAGACCTTTTCGCCGTGTGCTTGTCAAAGTCACGATTTTCTCCACAAGTGGGCATTAAACATAAACCAAATTGTGCAGCACTATAAAAATTGTGTCATTGTCATGGTAAAATCCTAGGAAAGCTATGCACCCAGGTGGTCTATGGGATTGTGATGTGAGCCCCGAGAGCTCACTGGAAATGTTCTACAAATTATACAAAAGAAAAAGGAACACAATCTTAAGTGCTACTATTCCACCACTTATTGCCTCAAGTGCTCTTCATCAGGCCAGAACTCTGAATTGTCCTACTACGCTGGTATACCCTGGAACTGGGTAAGTCCCTTAACCTCCCCACACTTGTTTTCTCTCTCCGTCTCTCTCTTGCACGCACACACACACACACACACACACACACGCACGCACACACACACACACACACACACAGCCATGCTAACATAAGGTGATATGTTGTATGTACTCATAACAATATGCTTTTAGGGTATGTTGTATAGCAGTCAATTACAGCAGCTTTGTGAGGAAAAAAATGTCTGTAAACTTCCTACTTCTGATTTTCATGATTGTTCTCTCTAACGTGATGTGACTGAATGAGATTGCTGAGTCCATTCATACGAGATTCCCAACTCATCATACCCACACTGATCTCTCTTTGAAATTTAAGAACTACCAAGAAATGAGACACACTTGCTCATCTTGTTGTCAGCTGCATCTGCACTGTGCACGGAGGTGCACGCTCACTAATCACACGGCCCATCTTCATGGGCATTTAAGAGAATGAGGGTAAATGCAAAACAAACTCAGCAGAGAGGAAGCATCATTTAAATCCCAAAGAAGGATGCAGGCGAGCCGAGGGCCACCATTAGAGGTTGTTTATGCCTAAAATGTACCAATATATTGATATTTGTCAATACTGGCTTGTATTAAATCTGAGGTATTTGTCATTTACAGATCATGATTTGCAATTAATTTTATTTTTATTTGCTTGTGATTGTGGGCTTTATGAGTTTTTTAACAGCCTACATGTTGGGGCTGTGTTCATAAAGGTGTTAGCAAATAAATCCATAATATTATATACCCATAATATTAAATGTCATAGATTATATGGACTAAAATTTAATTTTAATTTACACACCATAACTTAAGTCCATGACATATCAGTTTAATTGTGTCTAAATGGAGACTTTTTGTTGCTCTGTTACCTTGTAAAAAAGAGCGATTTTTACTGTCCCCTAAAGTAAAAGCATCAGTCTCATTCAACGAACTGTAAGTGGACTGTTTACCGTGGCGGCCCAGTAGTACCATCTTCCAACATCCAGATAAATGCACATCAAAGCTGCTCCAGAGAATGGCGTGAGCTTACGTGCATGTTCCGTGAGATACTGACAATCCTTTGATGCCGAAGAGTGATTCAAGCTTTCTGTTGTATTGTTTTCCTTTTGGCCTCCTGCAGAAGAAGAACTTTGATGAGGACCCAGAAGAGACGACCCTTATTGCCTGCACTTACTGTGTGTGTCAGTAATAGAATTGTTTTGGAGACCCCCCACCCCCATTTCATCCTCTCTTCCAGTCTCACATGCAGGCAGTCTTTCTTCTATCTTTGCCATCTGCTTTCGTAGCATGCCACTGCTGCGATCGCCAACCTGTCGTGCCACCTCCTCTCACTTTTGGAGGAAGTGTCCTATCTACACGTGCCGTCTAAATGACGCGCGCTGTTCACTCTCACTGACACAAACACAGGATGAGATGACGAGAGCTGTGTTTACACAACACATTCATAAAACGCAATATGATATGATTCAAAGGTGAATTTATATAGCCTTTTGCCACTTTTCAAATTATCCCACTGACTTCTGTGAGTAGTACAAAACAGTAAAAGATTTTTAAGTATCCCCGCCACTGCTTCCACAAGCAGTGGCGGGGACAAGGCGTATATGTGAATAGGAATCCACAGTTCAGAACAAGACTGAAATATCAGATCGATTTAATCAACCTCACAAAAGGTAAACTGTGAACTTTGCCTCGGTTGTCTTCACAAACTGTTCTACAATGACCCAGTCTATAGGCTGTGGAGCAGGATGAGAAAAACTGTCCAAAAATGGAGGAATAAAATGGTAGAAACCTGAGCAAGAACAACAGGTTGATGCAATAATTGCTCACAGAAACTAAAAATAATATAATGCATACATACACATTGGGATCTGTCACACAAACCAGAGCCCCAACGTTAATTATTCAAAAATTAAGAAACCCGTTAAAAGCAGAATATCATTTTTCAGGCCCTAGCAAACTGCTTCGAGTAATTACAGGGAATCAAGTGGAGCGAGATCAAAGGAGGGCATTCTTCTGTAATCCTGGGGTGTTGCAAATCGTTTGTAATCTGGTCGCTGTGCTCCACCACTGTTTGACATGTATTTACTGTATAAAAGGGAACGGTGCCATCAATTATGGGCCTGCTAGTGCTGTTGTTTACTTTTGCCAAGCCCTGAGTGCCGGGGCCGCTTTGTGAGGTATAGATCTGCCCTCTCCCCTGTTTGCTCTCCGCAGTCGAAGGTGTGCTCCCTTGCTTGCACTTGGCTTTGGGTTGGGGGTTGTCTGGCTGCTGCCTGATACGCGATGTAGGCTGAGAGATTAAGGGGGATAGAGTTTTGGCGGCTTGTGGGTTTTCTATGTGTTGGGATGTGGAAATGGACATGTCCCTGACTATCTGAGGGATGCATGATGTAAGCATGATCTGCAATTGTACCTGTAGTTTGATGAGACTGTGATTACTAACACAGTCTGCGAAACAAAGAAAGAACTTACATTTTTCTAGAATGTGTGAAATGACCATCAAACCTTTTAATTTGGTTTCTCTTCCTCTCTAGACTAAACGTTTATCATTGGCTGAGGCATGGAACAACACCAACCAAGATGTGCATAAAATATGTGCAACAGTCCTCAATAGAAATCCAAGATATTTTACACTTACCGTGCAGAACCTCGTGCTTCGCAGTTTGATACACATCAGGTGGAAGCTGAACTGGTGATTGCGTTGTTGTGTTACGGAAGTCCCAATCAGCGGTTAGTATCTTGTTGAAGTGTCTTTGAGCTCCTGGAGGATGTGGATATCATGCCCATCTCTTATCTGTCTTTATGAGCAGAAATGATCTTAAAAGATGCATTTGCATGTGTTTGCTGAAATGCAATCATATAATCACAACATCCTGCATTTGGACGTTGTCTCTGATCCTTGCTGCGTGTCGTCTGTCCCTCTTTAAATGATCAAATAACCTCTTTCCTTTATTTGATATAAAACTGTGTTTGTCGCAGGAAGATATGGAGATCAAAAGAAACCAAGCTTTAGTCCCAGCCTCAAACCTGGAGTCAGACTGTGTGTATCTATTGTCTGGTCATATTCCTCTGCAGCCACAGATGGTAAATGTTGAGGTTTGGTGAGAACAACCAGTCCAGTGCACACATACCCCAGCTAATGGAGAATCTCTGAGTGAGAGGCTTTAATTTCCCAACAGGTGGGTGGAACAAAGATATTATATGATTAAAGGAGAAATAGAGCGCACTGTTCCACGCAAAGTAAGTAGAGCAGAGATTCTTGTAGAGGTTCGTATTACTTGAATATCAAGCATTTTATCACCAAGACTGAATTTAGATCAATTTGATCTTCCATTTGAGCTAAAATAAATGATTAATTACCTAATTATTATAAGACCATTTGCATTATGCCATTGGCACTTTCTTTTATACATCAACAAGCGTTGCTCGTGTGTGAGGCAGAGAGTAAGAAAGTAAGTATTAAAAGCACGAAACAGATGATTTATTACTGTTTGTTTATGGCTGTGATGGTTGTTACAGTAAATGTGTGTGCATGGCCTACAAGAGACATCGTGATATTATCCTGGCTCTGTCTTTTAATTTTCACTTGTTATCAGTGAATTATTGCAGAAGAAAGGACATTTTAAACTGGTAAAATCATCAGAGTCACAGTTGGTTTGAAATGCTATCACGTCGTGATCTGCTCTCCAGAGGATTCAAGTGCATCTCATGATCCCAGAGTCTACTGAGATTCATGGGATTCATGTGGTAGAAAGCAAGCGAGAAAGAAAGAGTTAGCTCGTTTACATTTTGATGATTTCACAGAGATCAACAACACGGTTCATGTTCCTCTCTGATTTCTAGCTCGGGGAAACAGGTGGTCATAAAAACTGGACTATATAAACATGAAGAATGATAGGACATTAATTCATGCTTAATTAAGCAAACTTAAAGCACATTCCTGTTTAATCAGAGGCCCTAAATCAGCACTCCTGCTGCATGAACCTTGAAAAGACAATGTCCACTGATAATTGAGTAAATCTACTTGACTGGGCCCGGACTCATCTGTAGGTGGTCTAATCATCTCAGCTCCTCAACCACACTCATCCTCACCCATCCATCATAGTGACTTCACTATGCCCCTGTAACACACACACACACACACACACACACACACACACACACACCCCACATGTGTGGTGCTGCAGACCTAAGAAGACAAATCTGAAAAGCCTCAGGGCTCGGCCTGCCCGACCAAAGACATGAGGTCATCCGATAGAACCTCATTTTCCTTCAAATTGCACCTCTGATCAGTGCAGTGTTTCCTGCAACAATTACACTGACCCCAAGTTCTCATTAGCAAAAAGTGTAGTGGAGAAAAAAAGGGACAAAGACCACTTGGTTTTTGAAGAGCAGGATGTTTAGTTCTGAGAGGCTTGCAGTGTTTTTTCTACCCTTCCACTTTATCTCATCATGTCTCGAGGCTTCTTCTCAACATCACCTTTTGATTAGAGAATCCTGGGTTCTGCATCAAGCGCTGGAAGATCAGAGAGCTCACGGTAACGTCGAGGTCGGAGTGCCACATCCCTCACAAGAAGCCAGTTTCGGTTTTTAACAAATGACTGATTCCAAAAGCACATTCTGCCATTTAAAACAACACTCAACATTAGGAACTGATTTGCAGACATGAAAAGATTTCTAAAGTAGTGCAATTAAGTGGTTTGCTATTTTGGATCACCTACAGCATTTTTTTCCCTTTTTTTGTTTACTACCTTCAACATGAGGTACCTGATGAACTTGCTTTGAGATGAAACCACAATTCTGAAAACATGCTAAAAAGTTTTTCATCTAATTAGCAGGCTCGTTTTTCTCCTTACTAGGGTGCACACTCACACCAGCCGGCTTTAAAGAGGAAAGTATGCAGCTGCTCTGTTTGAGGGAAGACAGTGGATAATTCGGTGCCATGTGTCTATTGTTCTCCAGCATTGGCAGCATGGGTCCATGATGGTTGCCCACCCCACTGACCACATAAAACACACCAGCACCTGATTTACCATAAAAATTGACACAGCTGTTCATGGCACCCAGAGGTCAAATGCTACTGATGTTGGCGATGCCCAACATCTAGTAAACATGGCGTGACATGTGGTGCCCAGAGGATTGATGTTACCGTCATTTACAGATTATTTCTATCTTTACTTTACTTTGCTTTGCTTGGCAGACACTTTTATCCAAAGTGACTTACAGGGAGCCAGCGCTGGACACTCCTGGTAGGGGATGGACTAGGAGTCGGACAGGGTTTCGAACCTGCGACCTTCTGCATCCCAGTCTGATGCTTCGCCCATTGAGCTACCAGGCCGCTAAGTCTTCAGTGATCATTCCTCAAGCGTTTGAGTGAAACAGACATGTCCCAGAAGAACAATTAGCAATAACTTTGATTGTTTCTTGACTCAGTGTGAATAGTGTGGTTTATGTCGAAGTACCTGCAGTGTTAGCATTCTTGTACTTAAGTTTTCTTAGTGACACTAACCGAAATGCCAACGCATGTCCAATGATACTGATAATCACCCTGTTCTTTTTAACAGAATCCACGAGTGTCAATGTGTCTTCTCACCAGCTTCTTGTTTGCAGAAATATATGATTTCAGGGCAGAGCACAAGGTGATTTGTTAAGATGGACAGTTTGGCGATGTAGGAACTTGATTCATCTCTAAAACAGGGGGGCCCTCCAAGTCAGAGCTGGAAACTATTATAATTCATTTATGTTGCTCCAGGCCAAACAGCTCCCACTTGAGTCAGTATGATCTACGAGTGTTCATGAGCCTCAGACACACGTGAATGTACACCAACTAATTGGTGCAGCACCAGTCAGAGGTTTTAAATCAACAGTTATATTACCTGCTATTTCAAACCAGAGGAGACAGAGAAGAAGAACAGATTATTTTATATAAGTTTTCAGTTTCCCATCTATCTGACTCTGTCCACTGCTTCATATGGTTCCTGCATTGATTCCCAGTATTACTAGTGTTACGTTTGAAGATGCATTTTGAAGTCATGTTGCTGTGCAACATGCAACTCCAACCAAATTATCAGGCCTATTCGAACAGAGCAGGGAAATAAACTGGTGGAATCGTCCACTTTCCACATACTGGAGAAATTGGATAGGTAAACACATGAAAAAGAAAACTGCAACAGCGTGCATCCGTGGGGAACATTACGTACCCGTGTAGGTGACTGAGCTCAGTCCACAAGGTGGCAATGTGTTACTGAACACTTAATGAACACGGCATCAAGCAGGGATATTTATTGCACCGAAAAAACAAAAAGCATTTCAGATAAGTGTTTTAGTTAAACTGCTGTTTGAATGAAGGATGGTTAAGTATCATAACTTGACATTTTCAGCTAGAACTTCATCCAGCCTGCAGTTGTTCTGAGTAGAACTTAACCAGACAGATGGGATCAACCTGATGGTGCAATATCACGAGCAGCAACGGTTCCACAACTGTTGCTTGCATTGCATTCAGGTTTTTCAGGGAACACACTCAAAGAGACAACGTGTGAGACGAGTAGAAAGAGCCTCAGCCTGATAACCGTCCAAACTCCTCTACAGTGCTCATTCTCCCCCAGTTCTTCTCTTTTTCTTCATCTGTTGCTTTTCTTCTTCACCACAACACAACTCACGGTGCTCTCCACATTTAACTCACAATCCCAAGTCTTTTATTACAACATCCCACCATACAGCACTGATAAAACACTTGTGACTTTCAAAATATTTTGCCGGCCTCATTACTGCCTCATTGTTCATGTCTCGCAGTGTCACTGTATCAAAACTGTCCTCTAACAAAATCTCGCCCAAAAAAGTCCAAACCTGTCAAACACAGTATGCTTTCATTTATCTTTATTGTACAAACTTGACACCATACCTCAACTGTCATATCAAAAATGGGTGGGGATGGATTAAATATTTGACCTTTGCTAGAGAAAATATTGACATATTTCTATAGTGATGCTGTGCGGGCTGCCATGCTCATCAATGAGAAATAGAAACTCTCGCTGTGTGTTTGGATGACACTGGATCTAATGTTCTGCCTGCGCTCTTTGAAGTCGGGAGTTTGTATTAGCATGCAGAAATAGCTAATGCAACCCATACCTGAACTGTATGCGACTGACAAAACATGCCGGAGAAGCTGTGCAGACTGAAATGATCATGAAGAAACATTAGAAGACAGACACGTGGTTGTCCCGAGTCTCTTCATCAGTTGAGCTGTTCCATCACGGCACTGCACACTAGTTCATAGCTGATATTCCACTGTAAACTCTCCACTTCACTACACCAGGATGCACACTGTTTACTGGCATGTTATGTAATTCCTACATGTTTCATTATATCACATTTCACAAAGGCGGCAGACAACTTTATACATAAGGTTTAGATTAATAGCAGCAATTCGCTTGTACTTAAAACCATCAGATTATCTAACATCTACACATCTTATATCATTCTAAGAGTTGGTATTGTGTTGAGTTGAGTTTTTACACCATACCATACTATTCGTACATCTCATGCAGAAACATATCAAATTATGAATGTAAGTTATGACCTCGCAGCTGTTTAACTGCACTTATAAAGGATTAAAAGCTAGACCAAGTATATTTAGTTCATTATGTCTGAAGCCCTGAACTCTTCTGTTACTCACTCTGTTTTTGTAAGCTCTTCACACCGGTGAAACATACCTGGCTTCTACTAAACGTATGCTGGCAAATGCTTGACAGCTCTTAGCGAGTTTTTTTTCTTCCCTTGTGCATTGCTTTTTGACAGTACAGAATGTATCCTAGATGAGCAAATGTCCAAAAGATTTGTTGCAATCAAATGCATGTGCCATGTTTTAGTCACTCATCTGTCCAACGTGTGAAGTTGGTGGCAAGCTGACACCACTTTTGTGTTCTTTCAAATTGTTTTTATCCTTTTCTGTTCGGCTGCCACATTGGTTGACTGGTACGCTGATCAGGTGCCTCGCACATGCTCCTGCTTGCACCCTGATTCGCGCCGAAGCCGAGTTTCCAGCACAGACGGCGGTGCTGTCACTGCAGACACCTGAATCAAAAAAGAATGCTGCAAATACCTTTGCAAGCAGATATGTGCTGCCTCGTTGGCAGAGTTGTGGGGCTTTTGTGGTTCAGCAGGAGGCAACTGAAACCAGTGAGTGTACAGATGAAAGAACAGTTAAACGCTTCTGTGCTAAGATAGAGAAATGCAGGCATGGACACAGACATACGGGAAAAAAAAGTTGAAGGCATGTGTGGCTGAGACATCTTAAGGATACTCAACAATGGAGGGGATTTTGAGAAGGGGAGTATTTTAGGAAATACATGTTGGACATGTTATTATCTATGGAATGATTCATATTTCAGAGAGCATAAATTCTACTCCCCCTGACTATTTCATTTATGAACTGCAAACAACTAATGTTGAACAAGTTGAAAACCAACTTGTCATTAATTGGAAAAGTAATTACAACATTCTAGCGCTTAACAGCAAACGTGATGTGCTCTGAACTCTGAGCTAGCTGGTGGTTAGCTAGTAGCTAAGAAGACAATTAAATGCCCCAAGACAAAGGAGAGCCGTTTCCCCAGCTTTGTTGTGGCTACAGCTTCCCCGTTGTTCACTGCTAGATGGCAAAAAACATCAGTTGTGTGTTTCAGGGGAAATCATACTCGTGCACCCTGGCAGGCCAAACAAAGGGCAACAGTCTAGCATCTACCACTTAGTCATTCCAGAGAACAAATATTTGCGGGATGCCCGTCAAGATGATATCCCATGCCACCCAAGGACCGTAGCAAATGACTCAGTATTTCTGAGCGCCAAGGCCTCAGCGTGCAATGTGGTGTCTGACCTGCGAGGTCGCTGCACTCCATGACATCAGACCCAGCATCACGTCATGGTCAACCTCAGCCCCTGGGTGCTAATTAACACCAGGCAGTGGGATCATGGACAAAGCTCAGAGCGTTACCATTCATGACTGAACAGCTTAGTTTATTTATTTGCAGATGTAGGAGAGGGAACTAAAATGACAGAATACAACTCAAGGAGTGCTTAAATTAGCAAATACAAATATGGAAAAATTCAGTTTAGGGTTTTAGGAGGTTTCACTGTCTGCTACATCCCAGCATCCTTGCCACAGTCTTCTCAGCCAATTGCACTGCAGCGCCACACTCCAGGGCCTTTGGTCCGTGTGGTGTCATCAAGCTTTATGAGAAGGAAAGGCCTAAAAGCCCGCACATGTAAGAGACTACGTTTGTTTTGCTCTGCTTTAAATGGACGTTGCAGAGAGAGAGAGAAAGACACGGAGAAAAACAGATGTAACTGTTTTGTGGAGTATCTTTCTCTAAACAGTGGACAACAAGTCCTCCCTGTGCTATTAAACATGAATTAATGTAGATTCCTGGCGTACTTTAAGTCCGTCTGTGACGCCTTGACTCACCGACACAGTGGAATTTCGTAGGGGTGCGAGAGTCTTGCTGTAATGAGCATTCCAGCTCGCCAACATTACCACTATTTCCCAACAATCAATCATAGTCAGTGTGTTCAGGAGGAGTAAAACACGGCTGCTAGAATCTGTGAGTGTGTGTGTGTGTGTGGTATTTAACAAGTAAAACAGCTTATCTAATGTCAACAAAGCTGTCAATCATATAAACTGAGTCCACTGCATAAACTACATGCTATTAAAAGCAGGCCTGAGAGGAATGGAGGAACATTTGTGCACCAGAGACCCCCGGGAAGTTAAGCTACGATATATGTCAACCAGGAGTCAGCGAGGTGAGTCAGAAGTTTACCTCCATGCAGGGGGCACCTACGTACAGCATGTGCAGTAACTTATCATCGATAACAGTACCGGGACGTCAATCTTTGGGAGGCTGGCGGGAGGTTGTGTGGGAGATTCATAGGAAAATTACAGTTTTATAACTCGTCAATGGTAAAAGAAAAGTTCGGATTGTTCTAATTAATCCCACTTTACTTGTGTTTCATCACGTGACACAACACGTCTATCACTCGCCATGTTCGCTGCACCCAAATACACCTTCAGGCATTTAAAGGTCTTTCTCTCCAGCGCGGTCGTTTGTTCTCTCAGCTGTGGCTCCTGCTCGCATGTGCTTGTGCTTGTGCTTGTGTGTGTTACGGGTCTTATAATGAATATTGAATTGTTTAAACTGCCATTTTAGTCTGCGTTTGCAGGAGGTTGTATACACGGCAAATCAAAACTGCGGATAAAAAGTGACATGTAGTGAAGCTGTAACAGCAGTAAATGTGGATAGAGAACTCTCACTACACTACACTACCTGCAGGTTAACTTGATTGATTAATCAATAACTGTGACTTGTCCAATGTGCAGTGATGTGAGTTATGTCCTGCCACCAGATAAAAAATGAAAAAACCTATGATCAAACCATAATCGGAAATCACACAGCAGCTGAATCTTTGCAGCTTTAAGCCTCTGGAAGAAGGAACTCGTTTCATCACCAAGGTAATGTCATGATTCCAACAACTAGACAAAGTCAGCGAGGGTCTTGCTCTGCCTCCGGGCTGCTCAGACGTTTAGTTGCAACCTCTGGTATTAAGTTTTCTTCAGGTGGATTCAGTCAGGCAAACCTTCGCCGGCCTTATTGTTTGAAAAATGACTTGATGACTTGATCTTGATGTCAGTATGTGTTTTAGGTCGGCTACAAAATTGAAGCTGGGCAGCGCCAGACTATTTGACAGTGACATTGCACATATGCACCTTTTGACATTGCTGACGGCCGGCACATGTGCTCCTCTCTCTGTCAGATCGCACCCAGACGAGGGGGGGGGGGGGGACGAAGATGATGTCGTGAAGCAACACGAGAGGGTGTTCACTGCTGTGTTCTGCACACACACTCAGCTAATCAGGAACTCGCCTGCTTGGAGACACAAAGTCACTAAATTAACTAAAGCTGGAATAAAGAACCTGGAGCCTTTTCTAATCCGTGACCAACAAGATTAGAGGGTTTCCACTACACACATGGTTTGCTAGGGGAATAACTCATGGGCCGGGGCAACACTAGACACAGAGAGGGGTCAAAATTTCAAATACTCAGTCTAAATGTTAGAATACCTGTCAAAGGTTTGGACACACATTTCTATGTCTTTATCTGTGTTACCGTCATAGCAAAATGGTTTTAATCTAGTAAACCTCCATTATCAAACATAATGTAGATAATACAAGTGTGTGACGATCAAAGGTTTATGTATTTTTATGTAAATAGCCCTTTAAAAGAAAATGCCTATGCTGTATTTGACATTAAAATTTGTTTGTAAAAATTTGCTTCCATTTAAAAAACATGGTCATTTTGGTACATGTCCAAACTTTTGACTGCTAGTGTATGTGATTTGCATCATTTGGTCACAAAGTGAACTGAGAAAACCAGAAGCAAAAATCCACAAAATGTGTTTTAAAGTGTCTGGAAAAAGATGCTGATCATCTATTTCTGCAGCAAAAAGAACACAAGCTGGGAGATTCAGGTTTTTTTTTGCGTTATGCAAAACAAGTGTGACTTTCTTTCTCTCATAAGACAGCCTTGTCTTTGAAAAGGTTCTATACATGAGGTGGTGAGAAGAATGACACAGAGGAGAGACGGCGAACCAGGGAGAAGAGAGAATACGCGCTCTCCAACCCTCTCCTTGCTCACTGATCCAGCGCACTGGACACAAAAGCTACTGTTTGTCGGCGTGTCACAGAATCCAACTAGTTGCCTCAATGAAAGAAGTGTTTCCCTTAGAAAACCTGCAAAGCTTCAAAGCTGTAAAGATCAAACCCACGCAGGATTGTCTCAATGGAAAGTGAGATATTTGCTCAGCGAAAAAAGAACTATCCTTTTTAAATATCAAGTGCGAGCAGATAAACTTCAATTTTTGTTTGTTCTAATTTCTAGTAAGTAAGTATTTAGTTCAAATGGACCTAAAATGTATGTATTTATGATGTATGTACGTGTAAATTCCACTCAGACTTTGCTGAACAAAAGAAATCTTCTCACACATTGTTGCAATAAATCAGCATCATGAAATTACTCTTGGTAAAACGTGCATGATAAACAGTGTTTCGTTGGATGAGCAGATGCAATCAATCCAGTCCCGATTTCTTCCAAATATTTCCTCGTCTTTGCGCCTGTTGTTGAGAGCCACACACACAGCTCATGATAAATCCTCAGTGCTTTACGCTGCTTTTAGAGGAGCATAATTCTTTCAGGTTGGTGTTTTAATCAGCCAGTGTTTATCCTGGGAAACACATCCTCACCAGACAAATTTCACATGGGACCAGTGGATGACATTCATCTTCATCCGAGGGCAATCTCGCTGCAGATCTGTGCCTTTTAACTCAAGGTTTCGATCTGAGGACAAAGAAGTCACCAGATTACGAAGAAGATAAAACCTGACGTGATTTACAAGGACCACCTCGCTGAGAATGTTCTTTTCTATCGACAGCATCACACTGCGGCATACACCTGATCACACAGTGCACAATTTATTACAGGTTTTAAAGAATTCTGCTGTCAATCCCCACTTTTCTAGTTCTTGATTTACAATGCAAAATATTTTCCCAGTTTAGATGTCACATACTTTAGAGATTATGAGTAGTAAAAATCTGGTAATTCCTATAAAGATCACAGTTTATTTTATTTTTCACCTGCAGCAACTGACACTGCTTTATTTTATTTAGTCTTTTGTTCCAACTGGACCACATTTAGAGAGACGTTTATTACGCCTGTCATGCTTTCAGAGCCATTTCCCTCCCTTATGAAGCTTAATCTGCTCAGTCACATGCTCAGGATAAGACCACACAGTTCAACGGACAGCTGCAACCAAGCTACCTGATTGGTGAATGATACGTTCCAGCCGTGGTGGTAATCCCACAGCGCACTGGCTGGATGTTATGAAAAATGGTTTCGATACTAACTCGTGGTGATCTGAGAGTTTAAAGGCAATCTGTCTTCCTCTCGTCACTCTATCAATCTCCACCGCATTTCCAAAGAGAAACAGTATGAAGCCGAGTAACTGTCCACAAACTCATGTTTAATCGTTTTTTCTAGCATTTTACTGCTGTAATAAAGAATGTGAACAAACTTCACTGGACCCTTTGCAAATTTCAACACTTCTCTCAAAAATGCTTCTTCCACTCTCATCCTGTGCACATGCTGTACATCGGACCCTGTGTTTTTTACTGTTTTTGTTGAAGTGTGACTTATACAGTACATCATTACAATCAGTCGACGGATCTGACATTCACCGTTTCATTTTTAAACACCACATTTGGTGCGGCCTGGAAGCTCAGTTGTTAACGCAGACGGCTGGGATGCAGAGATGGCAGGGTCGATTCCCAGCTGCGGCACCCAGCCCATCCCCCATACCAGGTGTGTCCCTGAGCGAGACACTCAGCGCTAGCTCCC
>JAUMTR010000002.1:17955796-18041258 GCA_032270685.1 Microctenopoma stevenorrisi
ATCCCCCATACCAGGTGTGTCCCTGAGCGAGACACTCAGCGCTAGCTCCCCGAGCGCCACCTGTGGCTGCTCACTGCACCCCCCAAGGGGGGATGGGTCAACTGCTGAGAAGAAATTTCATCGTAACATGCAGAAATGTATCCATGACAGTAAAGTGGATTCTTCTTCTCCTAACTAAGTTCTGCTTGTGAACATTCTTTGCTTCACCTTTCATCAAAAAAGCACAGTTAGCATTGGGTGTGTGGAAACGTCCCGGGCGCACGAGTCCGTCAGAATCAGCTGCAGATATTGCAACGTCACAGGTTAGCGGGTGTTTTGTTAAACAAAGGCGGGTTTGATTCCAAGCACATCTTGGCAATTCAGCTCCCAGGCATTACATCAAGTGTGAGCCTCGACTTGGCACTGTCCGCCCATAATGATGTTCCATTAGAACATGACTAAGCAATGCTAAACCCATGACCCCACTTGTACCCCACATCACCCAGCCACCCCTCTCTGCAACTCATTCTCTCCATTGCAAATCTTCCCTAACCCTCCCTAACAGTTCATCTTGTGTTGGATATGAAGCCGTAACATTACTGTGGAGGAAGCCAGCACAGCGTTCATTATAGTGAGCAGTGGAAGTAGCATCTGGGTATGAGGTACTTAAGACTGCAGTAACAGTAGCGCTGTGGAACTAGTATTGATAGCAGCTCTATAAAAAGTGGTGAAATATTAACCGACTACTAGCAGCAGAGGACATGGCCACTCCAACAGTAGCTTGACGTTAAAAGAGGAACATTTAAGTGGCGTACGATGATGATGATGATGATGAACATTGGTTTTGGTAGTAGCAGTAAAGCTGCCTATATGCAGCACTGCTGCACAAGTAATGCAAAAAAAAAAATGCAGGAACACTGCTTTTTAAGAAATATGTTACAGCTGAGCGTAAATGTAAACTATTAAGAATTAACAATGTTGTGCTAAAAGTCACTAGAACTGAGAGCTATATGAGATACAGAGATATGAGACACGTGAGAGTTCATATATTATGATGATGATAGTAGAAGTTATAGTTGCAGTGCACACTGTGGAGACAATTGCAGTAGAAACAGTATGTTTTTATCCCAACTGTTGTCTCTGCGTCTGGCTTCCTCCCTGCCTCCTGCCTGCTAAGACTTGCGGTACTGCAGGTCCAGTTTGCACACTTTGTACCATAACATAATCCACGATCCTGTGGCTTCAAATCTGCTTAATCCTGTTTGTTTTGTGCTTCACGTCCGCACATCAGAAAGCCGCTCAAATCGATCACAGTGAATTACATCGTAGCGAAACGCCGTCGCCGCCACCTGCTCTTTGTTGTAAGGACTGATGAGGCACTTGTTCTCAGTCTTTGCATGTTTTTGGTGGAGCCCAGCCAAAGAAAGCCAAAGAAAGTAGTGATAGTGATATCACTTAATATTGTTTTCGGTCTCAAATTCATTTGTAGTTGTCATTTTAAACGTGACAGTTTCTGGCCTGGTTTCTCTTCGTGAGCAGGTAGCACAATTATTATTATTAAGCTAGAAGGTCCTGGGTTCAAATCCACCAGTTGGCCAGGTGTCTTTCTGTCTGCAGGTTCTCCCGGTACCTGCCATGGTTCACTCCTGCTTCTTGTCAAAGGATTTAAATGCGTAACAATAAATGCATCGCCTTTCTAAGTGATAAAAATAAATGCATGATTGAAGCAGGTGTACGGTGCGATCAGAACGGTCACCTCTACTTTTCTGTAGTTTAACATCAGCTGTTGCCTTGTAGGCTCCACAGACCAGAGGTCAGTGCAGCTGTTTTTAATGATACGCTGTTCAGTTAGGTTCATGGCAGGTTTGGTGCAGTAGCCACGCCCTGAGATACTGAAGATCTGTCTCAGCTCAAATCAATACCTCGGCCTGTCAACCCTCCCGCCCACTGCCCCACTAAGTGACAGAATGATCATTGTCTCCCAACCTCCGCTGCAGCCGAGGATTCTTTGGGGGACTGAATAAACACAGGTGAGTTACTGCTTTGACAGGGAGGAGAAATATTCCTATATTGTATAAACATTACATCACCCACCATATAAGCTGTAACTGGCAATTGTCCACAAGTTATTAGATGAAGAAACCTGATGCTTTGTCTCTGGTGCCTCTGTGTGACTTTCTAACTAATTCCAATGAAACCTATTTGCTCATAGCTAGAATTACGGAAATCCTACAGAGTTTGTGAGTCTGTGCTCATGGGTTATGTTTTCACCTGTTAATAATATTAAATCTCTGGGTTTTCGGACCAGTAACTGCTTAAATCCCTGAATTACCCTTTCACACAATAAAGGACTTGAGCCTCTTGCTAATAGGCGTAACTGATGACAGATACATATTATCATCATCGACAGGATAAACTTTAACAGCAGAATATTTCCTGCTGTTTCCTGCAGGAAATATTTCCTTTTCTTGTTTCCTGGTAAACAAGACTGTGAAGACACAGCACATGGCCATGTGCACAGGCGTTTCTACATTTTCCCTCCCCTGACAAAAGGAGTTGACACAGGCACAGATCTGACGCCGACTTCTCCTTTTAAAACACTGTTATTGCTTAATATATGCCAAACAACATGTGAAAAAGTGTTTTACCATTTCTTCTAATGACAGGAAAAGGACACAGGATTTTAATCGTGGGTGTGTTTATGTGCCGTATAGATTCAGTGCATGTGGAGACAATAAAATAACATTCTGTGCATCCGTCTGTCCACGTTTTTCCATGAGAGAAAAAAAGTGTTGAAAACTTCCGGTGTCCTGTGGCGTGTTCTGCAAAGAGTCCTCATTAGCATTGCTTTGCACTTTCTGTGTTCAAAGATTACACTTGTGCTACAGAGCATTTGTCAGTGTGTAAAATAATACTCATCTGTAATTTCATCTATTCCGTGAAGAGCACGCTTTTGAGTTTCGATACTATAGGGGGTATTAAATACATGAATGAAATTTTGGGACACAGTCATGGTGTGGTTTTCCCCTAGTGCACTGTGATCTTGCTAACTGTTACGCTCCAACACGTCAATTTGTGTTGCTAGTGCAGCAGACTGTCATCCCAGAGACCCAGCAGCCAAAGAATGATTTGACTTCTTGATGTAGAAGGCAACATGGTGATGTCTTCTTTATCACTGTGCTTCGGTGGCCGTTTTTTCTGAAAACTGTAAAAGACATTTTTGTTTTCTGTCATTTCTGACTTTGGCAGCTGGATAATCAACCAGGTCACTGTAATATTCAAACTGAGGAAAATGAAAGGTGCACGCAGACTGAACCAACATTAACCAGTATTATCTAATACTATCTAATACATACATCAACATAAGAAAATGTGCTGTTATCTCTTTCTTATTAATTAAAAAGTAAATCATTTACTGATTTAATCTACATTAAATCGTCAAGTAACTTCCTTCAAAAGTAAAATAACTCATCATTACTGCTGGTTGCTATGTCTACTCCACCTGTTTATGATTTACCTCAGTTAAGTCAATTCACTCTGGAGGCCTATGATTCCTCATCTAAACTCTAAACTCTGTAGAACTTTTAATGAAACATTTGAAAACGTACCTTTTTAAACTTGCTTTTACCTAAATGGTACTGTTTTTGTTTTATTTATTTATATTATTTGTTTGTTTTAATTTTTTTTTTCAATTCTTCACCATATTTGTGTGTTTTTATTAATGAAACTGATGTACTTATGTATAAATCTCTCTGCTATTTGCTTTATATTGTTGAAATTTATAATGTACAGCACCTTGTGTTCTTTAACTTGAAAGGTGCTTAACAAATAAAGTTTGATTGATTGATTGATTGATCTACGGGAGCAGGAGCTGTTTCCAATTGATCGTAGACGTTCGGAGGGTAATCTGCATGCTCATACATCACTGCAGTATGAAAACAGTATCCGAATCTGAACTCCTCCAACTCCTTTGACAGCAGAAAACTCTGTGCAAACAAAAAACGCTGTGATGGGCCATCCGTCACTATCTGTGCAACCTATACATGACAAAGCAACAAATTGACTTTGAATTGCTTGTTGCGGGTGAAATCCCAGCTCCAGGGAAGAGTTTTTCACCTCTCTCAAAGCAATGAATCATAGAAATGTGACAAATGTAGTCTGACATTGCTTTTTAGGGCTGATTAATGAGTGTAGCTATAGTCACGGTGGAAAGTCCCACACAGACAGGTTTGAAGATTTCTCCTTAGCGCTGGAGCAGTGAAGAAAAGCCTCTTCATGTGCGTCCTGGCGTTGAGCACAGGTTGGCTGTGGGACATGCAATCAGGCTGTTCCCCTTACATGAACCTTAAAATTGACTTTAAACTTCGCTGTGGTTTAACTGTGCCTACAGTAACAACAAATGTACAAATTGCCCTTTTCTACACTGAAACTTCCACTTATAAGAGAGTACGAGGGAAGGTTCAGTCACATTTGCCTTGAGTCAACAAGATTACCCAGCACAGACAAAGAATGCACTGCTGTCATGGGTCAGGAGTACTTAAAGTAGTAAAGAAACACGAAGCATAGTGATCGTAGACTGTAAACAGTCTAGAAGGCAGTGCTTCAGCACGTGAGGTATGTTGCACAATAGCGGCAGACTATTAGAAAAATTACTCTTCAATTTTTAAACACAAGACGCATTAACATAGCACAGTTTCATCAAGTTGAAATCTGTAGCAAAACACAGCGTCGACTGCCCCTTGTTATACAGCGAATTCAAGTTTTAAAAGAATATTTGTAGAATCCTGGCGTCAAGAAAAAGAAGGAGAACTACTCTAACTCAGAAGCAGTTTTTGCATAAATTGGCCATGAAATATGATCTGATCAAAGTCACAAATATTAACAAGCACAATATTTTTAAGCTGCGTGAACACATGATGTCATGATCTTTGATGTTTTTAATGAACGCACCCATTAAACATAGAAAGTGATGGTGGAAAAGGTAGGGGAGTCAGTGTTTTGATAACTGGTTGAACTAACTTTGGCGACTCTTCCTGTAGCAGTGGATTAGGGTTAGGGTTATTATTAGGGTTAACTTCAGATGGTTCTTCTTAGAACATCTGGTGCGAAGAGCTCCCCTGAGATCGTTCCCCTGGGCTAAAGTTTGGGCTCTAGCAGTGCTGCGGCTTCATGTCTAGCATCATAGTCCTGTTCACTGACCTAGGATATCTGGGATGGTTGAAAATTAATATTTCCCTCCACGATGGCAAGTGGTTTAGGTCCAGAGGCAGCTAAGCAGCTTCAAATCATGACATTCCCTCCACCATACTTCGAGGTTAGGATGATGCATTGATGTTGATGTTTTTTACACCACATGTAGTGCTGTGCAGTTTCTCCCCAAAAAACACCACCAGCACCTGACGTTTTCCAAAGAGCACCTTGTTTTGTGGCCTTGTTGAGCTTGTTCAACACAGTTAGCCCGTGGCTGACCCTGGCCATGGTAAAACGTGGGAATGTAATGCCGTGGTAAGCTGTGTCCCCTGAACTTCTTTTCTCTATGAAAAGCAGCAGTATGGCCACTTGCATCACTGAGTGATGGGAACAGTCACACTGGAAGTCACAGCGATGAAGCCTTCTGGGAACAGGGAAAGTTAAGGTCCCTGTGTTGTGTCACAGCTTCCCCCCACACACAGAGAGTCACAGTTCTTAATGCTTGGCAGATATTTTACAGTGGAGAATTTACAGCAGTTAAATATGAAATCATCATCCTCAACTTTGGTATTTCTGATGTCAGTGCCTGAGATAGTAACCATGACTTCACGCGAAGCTGTTTGGAAACAACCTTTACATATTCACTAAACTCTCACCGGTTTATTTTATTTGTCACTTGTAGCAACATGTTCATCTGTGTTTTATTTAGACGCGCATTCCAACTGGACTACATTAAGAGAAAGGTTTATCATAGCTGTCATACTTTCAGAGCCATTTTCCTCCCTTATGAAGCCTAATATGCTCAGTCAGGCCACACAGCTTATTATACAACGAGTAAGACGACTGATCAATGATGCGTTCCCGCCACGCTGGTGATTCTCACAATGCACTGGTTGGCTCGGCTTTATCAACAATATAGGCTAACTGGTTGCTGTGGTGACCAATGGCAAGAAGATGAAAAGGCGGAATAAAGTTTTGCAGTAAAAAACATACGTGGTGTACAGTGTTTTCCATCCTTAAATTTGACTCATGTATGACATATTTCAACACTTACGATGCTCGTAGTCTGCTAGGAATGCTGATCTGTGAGAGTGTAATACCTTCTGAACCGTATCTTTGTGAAATTAACATGTATTAAGACCAATATTACGTCATGTGTCAGTGAAAATGGTGCATCTCCAAGTTCGGTAACTGACTCAGACTCATAAAAACCTCAATGATAGTTTACAGCATCTGAATAAATGTTTGAACCAGACATGTTTCAGAGCAATGACAGAAAATGTTAAATGTCAAGATCCAACATATTAGTTACTATAAATAATTGCTGACAGCAAACGCAGTTTTCACTTCATGAAAACCTGGGATAATTATTTTCAGTAAAGCCAGTGTTTCTGTCAAATGATAGTGGCGTGATAGCTCTGTGTGTAGAGCAGTCGTCTTCAAGCCCAAGGGTGAGCGAGTTCGATTCCCAGTCCCCCCAGGTTACATGGCGCAGTGTCCGTGGACAAGGCACTGATACCCCGTAGTAGTGCAGACACAGGTCTAGCAGCTGTCCAAACAACAATTTCCTCAAAGGGATCAATAAAGTATTTATTATGTAAAGTTTACTGGGACACTGAGAAGAACAAAGTGTATCAGGTGATGGGAAAGTGGAAAGTAGGTTGGTGGGTTCTTCTTTTTGAACAGCAAAAGAAATGACAATTAAATATTAGTAATGGTAAACTAGTCAATATCCATTATTCAATTCAATGAGATGGCTGTAAAGTCAAATGTACTGCTTCTCCAGGAGAATAAACCTCAATACAACTGAAATAGCTTTACGGTCTTTTCTCAACCATCGGAACTGCTTTATTTGAGCACAACAACGTTGGTGGTGTAGAGACTGAATTGTTGACTTCAGGTGTATACAAAGGGAGGAATGACACGTCCCGATGCAAAACTCTAGTTTAGAAGAAAATCCCTACAGCTTTTATTGAGTGAAAAAATAAGTAGTGGGCCCATGAAGCCAACTAAAATGTTGGAATAATTGCAAAACCTGGCTGTCATCAAGAAAATAGGCATTCTTTTCATAGTATTTTTTGTTTTGTCATGCAGCTGCAAAAAGGCTTTAATATACCATGTCCTATTACAACACACTGTGTGATTTCAGCTTTGTTTGGGAATTTCCCTGCAGAAGCTTAATATTGTAGAATATTATTAAGCCACAAGACTGCATGTAGACTTTGGTTTTGGAATGGGTAGAGACAATTTTTCAGATGATTCAGCTGCTACAATAACAAACACGGACATTCCTTCCTTTATCTTGATATCTAGAGTTACACATACGCTGCCAAAATGAGCAAGGTATTTTCTTTTTCAACATGTGATATATGTCATTACAGTGAGAATATTTGTTATGTACAGTGTCAGGACACTGTGTTCTTGACCCACGCTCTTTTTTTGTTTGGTGGTTACGTGTAAATAATGTTAATAAAGCAGCTCTGCATTCTTTTTTTAACCTTATCAGTAAACATAATATTAAAAAGGCTATTTTCTGCAAAACATTCACTGCAAACATTTTCAACTTTGCTTTTGGCAACCAAAGCGCAGTCAAGGTATAATTAAGGTACAGTAACCAAAACAATGTTTTAACCAAGTTTAACCAGGTCCATCTGCTGCAATTATGGGCTTTCAGTGATGTATGCCAGCTTTGATGAGCAGCCTCTGGCCGTGCTCTGTGCACATTCTCCCACTAATGAGGACTAACACAGGTGATTGAAATTAATCTTGTTTAACTTAGTCCAGGACACCGTAGTTAAGACATCACTACTCAAAACCTAAAGTAGGTTTTAGGAAGGATTAAATGTTGTGGGGTAAATCCTAAACCTGGTTTAATTTATATCATTTCTGGGAAACGGGTCCAACTGGTGCAAGGTCAAACTCAATTGTATTTATTGAAGAAGCCAACACAGCTAAAAAGAGATAAAAAAAAAACATGATGCTCGGTGTCTGAGTACACAAGCAGCTTGGTGACTGAAGCTAATTTCTGCTGCTCCGATTGCTTTGAAACAAAAAAAAAAACAATCAATACTTTGGAATGATTAAACTAAACAGCTTAATTAACTAATTCCATTACATTTTAGTAATGTTCATTTGTGACAATCTGTATTGAGGTTGATGATTCTGTAACTGTCACAGAAATTAAGTTTAAATGCTGCGTAGTGCTGAAGGGAATTGTGAAATATGGCTGGTTCTTCAGGATGAGTGACCTCTTTTTGACAATTACCCACTTCATCCATAATTTCCAATAAAACGTGATTAAGTGCAGCTTTATTTAAAAAATAGTCTTTAAACACAAAGTGGGTTAGCAGCTAAGAAGACATTTTCTCATTTCAGGTGTCTACTGGTGGTTGTCAGACGTTCTTTAGTCAAACCCTCCCAGTGCTCGCCCTGTTGTCGCAAAGTGCTTTTGCCAGTTTGTATTACTGTGATTGGTGGTGTTGATATGTTTCATTGAGAGGTAACTCTAGCTGCTCATATCTGTTTTCATCCTCGCGGAGTCTCCTGGCAGTGTGCTAGAAAACAAAGGCAGCAGGGTCTTTTGTGGGGTACACTCAGGACTGGTTCAGTTTACTGTAAACACACTGGCAGGGGCACAGCAGAGGTCACATGTGAGTGTGTGTGTGTGTGTGGAGGCTTTTGTCACAGTGCCACAGAGTTAGTTTGCAGTGGGTGATGGAAAGAGGAGAAAGCCTTTTGTGTTGTGCTTCTTGCTTAAATATGTAAAAAAAAGAAAGAAATATCCTTGTTTCATCACTAAAGGTAAACATACACAAAAATACTGTTTGCTTTTTTATAAATTTAAACAATTAAAGATGAATATAAAAATGTATAAAAGAAACCAAGCCTGGAGAAAGTCCTCTACTTTATTGTATTACTGTAATGTACTGTAGTATAAGTAGTAGTAGTAGTGGTAGTGGTAGTAGTACAAGAGGTAAGAGGACAAAAACTGTTGTTGACTCTGGCAGTGACCCAAGTTATATCCTGAAGAGGTAGGTTAATTGTTGGCAGGGGATCACCTTAGAGAAGATTTATTTGGTGTTTGCCATCTGTCACCTTGACCCTCTGCCGCTCTACAAACACAATGAGGTGCAGCCTGAGTGTGTGTGTGTGAGTGTGTGTGTGTGCCCATGCATGCACATTTGTACCTTTTCCGACACAGAGGTCAACCAGTCAACTAGGTGCTGAGGGAACAATTTTGTTCACAGGCTTTGATTTGCCTGTGAGTAAGTTGGCAGGTATGCTTTCAAAGTCCAGTAGTCTGCGGTCCGAGCAGACCACCACAAAGGAGCAAATCCCCCCCTATCACAGCCAGCGCAAACACATTAGCCGCACAACATCAACACTGCACTCAACAGCCCCATTGACAAATCCTCCCTGCTCTCTCTATGAAATTCAGACTCAGAGCCTCAGTGTCCTTTTCCCAGCAAACGAAGGAGCTCAGGCTGGTCAGGTTTAAGATGCTGTGAGGAAAAATCGGATTGCAGTGTATCTTTATCCTGAATCTGTGCCTCTCTTTGACAAGTTTAGATTCTGGCCGATTGTTTTGGAGCCCGCCTCCTGCACGATGCAGCCCTTTCCGTCTGTCTGCTACACCTGCTGGCTTCACAGTGGCAGGTTTCCCGAGCTTCAGGCTGGATTTAGTTTCAAGGCACACGGGCCATCAAGATGACTGACAAGGGGCATGAACTTGACCAAGTTAGAGATTACAATCAACTTCCCTAAAGCCAAAGGACCTGCACTATAGCACTGAAAGTACTTCTTAGAATTCCCAATTGAACTATTAGAGATTTAATCCGTAGACAGATTCCAAGACAAGGACACATAGAACCCCTAACCCTAACCCCTAACCCTAGAAGGAGCCTCTCTTTCTGTCTACCAGGGCATTCTGCCTCCATATCCTCAACCACAGTATTATCAGGTCAGCTTTAGCTGTAAAGTTTTTTTAAATACTGCACCTGACATTCATGTTTTTTTTCGCACAACAGGAAATGAATAAGTAACCACGCATCTCCATGGCAGTCGAGCTCGCAACCTGTACTCTCTGACACAAAAACAAAGCTGTGATGTGGCGAATGTGCAAAAAAAAAAAAAGAATCCTGCTGACAAACACAGTATGGATACTGTGGCCTTTGAAATTAAAAAGTGAATATCACATCATTATCTCTATTAGAACATGAGAAAAACTGATAAGAGAACTACGCAGAATTACTGTGGAGCTCCTAAGAGGATGTCATCGGAGGCACAATGGGGAACAGGCACGGAGCCCCTGGGCGCCGTGGGGGTTGCAGGCTCCTGAGTGAGAAGCCTGTGGACTCCCAGCTGTTCTATGCAACATGCTGAACAGTATGGGGTCGCCGTGTGTTTGTTTAAAACTAACAGGAGTCCCATTAAAGCCCTGACTCCCCTCATTTAGGACTGCCATGGGGACACAAAGGACAGCCATGGGAAGCGGCACGTTGCAAGGGATACCAATTATTGAGGCGAGGACACAGGCCAGCTTGTTCCTGCTCAGGGACATGTCAACTTGTTGGACGACCCCCTCCTTCAAACCCATTGACCAGAGCACACGGAGAGGCATCTTAATTGGTGTTGGGCAAACAGATTTTGTCACAAAGTTGCAAAGGAAGCTAAGTAGCTGAATGTTCACATTGTTCAACCCCTGACCTGAGCTTCAGGGGCCATTCCGAGACATCATTATGCTCCATTACTTTGAGTAATCGTCTCAGACTCGTCCTATACCGCAGCGAGGAATTCAGGACAGCAATTAAAAACAATATTCTGGCAATAACGGCCGCGTAAATAAAAAGTGAGCTCTTTTCTCTGTGTACACTGATATGATGATAGTGGCGAGGGGTAAGATTTGGCACAGAAAGTAACGGAAAGTGTCTCTGAGCTTCACAGAGTAGAGTGTTCTGACCATGTGGGAGTCGTCTTCTTCTTCTCTGCTCCGATGTGTCCTCGTCTAATCTTCAGCTCCGTCCTCTCACTGGACCCTCATACGCCCCCATCGCTTGACATCATTAGTTTTGGAGTGCGGCCACCACGGCAGGGTCGCTTGTCTCGGCTCAGGAAAGCATTGATCAGATTAGCAGCGGTGAACCTGTATGTCAGCCTCAGGTGGAAGGTCTGCCTGAGCGATGGTTTCTGTTTTGGTAGGTTGTAAGTAAAGCATATAGTGTTTGGTCCTTTAAGTGACCATATTAACACATACGTTCTTTGCCAGCTTCCTTTTTTTCTTGTCAGGTGTTCACAGACTACGTCACTTCACATGACTCTGGAAAAAGTGAAACATCAGATCATCATCATCAATGCACTAATCGTGACCTACAGTACTGTTCAGCTACTAAATAACAGGCATCTGTTTCCTGTAACGTGCATTAACGGCTGCGTTAGGAACCGAGTATCACATTTAAGATGGCACCTGTTCAATCCTATGAGATCTGTGGCACTTGATCTTAAAAAAATACCTCTGCCTCTATTTACAGCGTCTGTGATGATCAGAAATGTAAATGCACCGTTTTCTAATGAAGGGATTCTCTAAATGTGTGTCACGCTAGCGCACTGCATTACAACTCAAATGCATAACGAACACATTTCATATCTGTGCTGGCAAAATCAAATGACTCAAAAGACAATAAGCAGCTAACAATCGTAAGTGGGGAGTAAAGAGAATATTTACAAACCAGACGGTGTAAAATGAGAAATTACTGCTTCGTACAGCTCTTGACCACATTTTTAAACATATCATGGAGCAAACAGGTGGAGCAGCAGCTCGGGACTGCTCAGGTTTCAGGTAAGTTTCCGCTTCGTGAACCATGACGTGATCCTCTGCTGATAAACCCAACTCCCTGGCACTCACTGCTTCGTTTTACATAACAAACCCCAAATCAGGCTCTTATGCAGACGGGCCGTAATAAAGGTTTCCCAATAATATCTCGCTATGCCCACGGGGATCAGTGGTGAAACGCATCAATTTCTTTGTTGTCTAACAATTGTAGCATCCATTCCTGAAAATCACGTGTCCTCAGATTACCATTACTGGAAAAAAGGCGTCAATACTGAAAAATTTGGCCTTGATAGAATCTAGCAGCTTCTGCCCATTGGTGGGAAAGTGCTGATTAATTCTGTCATAGCCCTGTGAGAAAGTACGCCCAGCGCAAAGCACTAATTATGGGCCCTGCCTGGCTGAGAGAAAAGGGGGCAAAACTCTCAACAAAGGCACATCTCATATCTCAAGACAATGAGGAACCAAAAGAATAGGAGAAAGGAAAAGTTAATGAGCTGCGTCACCTGGCATCTGTTGGTGCTGGGACGAGGCCTGCCGGGGCTGTGTGCCTCTGCTTCTGTGGACATGTGTGAGAGAGTTGTATGTTATGTCTACGTGTGGTTTCATCACCGCCTCCTCACAGCTAGAAGGCCCTGGTTCGACCCAGGCTGGCCGGCCTGTTCGAGTTCCAGTTTTCTCCTACAGCCCAGAGTGATGCGAGTGGCTGTGCACTCAATGGTGCAGTCAAAGCAGCAGCTCAGCCCTTTCAGCCCGTAACAGGCCGAGTAGTTTAGGTGATGAGTAGTGAGACTAAAATATTAGACCTGCCTGAAATATTTCACTTTGTATAATCTCTGTAAAATTGGTGGATTTTTAGGAGAATAGCTTTTATTCCATGTTATGGGATCAAGTGTCAAACAGTGTTCTTCCCTCATTTGTCTTAAATCTCTGACCAGTTTGTGATGAAATCATTTTGATATCATCAAGGTTAAGTCTCAGCAGGAAAAATACTTCTCACGTCCGTGTGCCTAATCGAAGGTAAATAAGAGTCACCTAATTCTGACCTCATTCATGTTCCCCAATGCTGTGATAAACCGGCACATTTTAAAATATTTAGTTCAAGTCATGGAACCAAAAAACTTATATTTTTAATAAAAATATGAACTAATAAAAATACTACTTGAGCCAAATGAGTTAAAAAATAATTTATTTCAATTTAAAGTACATGTAATCTGAAGTAAAAGTGCCCTTTATTTTTGACCCTTATTCATGAGAAGCTGGCCGTGTGTTGTTATAAGAGAAACACAGTAGAGGTCTGGCTTTCCAGAGACAGCGTGTAGAGTAAGCACATTTATAATCCTGTACAAACACAACTCAGCCATGTGTTCAAAAATACATTTTAGAATCAGAGTGTTTTCCCTTCGGATTCAGTCATGAAGGGCGACCAGTCGACTGTGGTTTAGTGTTTAGCGTGAGTTAGACGGGTGCTAGCTGCAGTCCTGTTTTGACAGTAAATGACAAGTCGTGAAACTACAGTTATTGGCACGAGGTATAATGTGTCTTGGACTCTATTTTGTTTTTCACTGACCTTGAAGAACAATTTCAGTGATATTGAGTGAGACCAAACTTGTCTCGCGCCTCGAACTGAACAAATTTCAGTTGACACTGCTAATTGTTAAGTGTGTGGTTGCTGATCTCAAGGCCAAAGACCCACTTTTGGTTGTTCCACTAGAAGTTGTCTATATTGTAGAACCACAAAGTGTTGCTCTACGTTGACACTGCTGCCCGCTCATACTGTATCCATTGTGCACAGTTTCAGTGAGCTGAGATTTTCTAATAATAGAATATAAACTACTTGGCAAGTGGGACTGCATTTAAAGATTCCACCTTCTTTGAAAAGGGGCTGGATTTGGCAAAAGGGAATTCTATGTTTCATTTTGAAGTTATTGGGCCAGTTCCAAGACCATCCAGCCTCCAATGATCAAAGGCCGAGTGTGAGAAAAGCCTAGCGGGAGGCTTATGCAAAAATGTCGTCCCCTTATTGCGAATCGGCCATCGCTGCTCGTTTAAATGTCAATATACCCAGACGCAGTTTGGCTGTGCTTGGTCAAGTTTGAAGTATGTGGACGGGGAAAAGAAAGAAAAGCTTCTTGCTCACATAAAAGGAAATTGGAGGGTTTCAAAAGTTGTGTTGATTAAATTCCTCGTCATGTACGCGGCTGGTTGAGCTGCTGGTCGTTTAGAACATCTATAGAAATTATGGGATGCACTGCTTTTTATTTCAAGGTTTCACCTTGATGCATATTCTCATGAGTGGTTGCCGTTCCTTTCTCTCATGGTTCTAGCACAGAGGAGATAATAGGCAGATGAAAGAGGTGACGGCACCATGAGCTGCTTCTTGTTGCTTCCCCGCGCAGACAAGCGCTGATCCATTATGTTAATGGGGAATCACTGGGTCACGCATCAAGCACTATGTTTCTTCCTTTAAAAGCAGGCCAGACATCCGAAATCCTTTGACGGAAAGGGGGACTTCTGGATCCGTTGGAGGTAACAACCAGAGTGGAGTGAAGAAGGGGGGGCTGATAGATTCACTAGGAATTTAAACAAGTATTTTTTCTCCCTCAAAGCCGCTATCTTTCAGTCTGACGGTTACTGTAAACATCATTCCAGCACACAGCATTATGAGACGTGCTACTTCACATTCCTTCAGCGCTTTTAAAAGATGGGAAAATGTCTGAAATATTGGATGTTTACTGGTCTGGAGAAAAGAGCATTTACATCAAAGTGTGTTGTGCTTTAAGTGCTCAGAGGTTGGGAAAGATTATGTCCACTCTCGACATGTAACTTGTAGTGTGCGACCTGCCACAGTTGTGATGGAACGATCATTCCAGATTCGTGATCTCTGTTTACGTTTCTGACACTGAAACGACGACACATTTACAGATGAATTGTTAGTTTCGTTGCAGAAAATGCTTATAATTACGTAATGTCTTCTGGGTTTTAGAGAAGCACCAACTGTGAACGCTCACGGCACTTCACGGTGACACAAAAAGCCTTCAGCGATGTTGCAACGCAGGCTTTTGTGTCGATTTGAAAGCGGCTGACCTTAAAAGCAGTCCTCACGCTTTGGGTTTGTATATAAAAATACATACCTTGGCAGTATGCGGAGAAGGGAATGTACTCTATGTCCAACTAACCGCTACCTGCAGCATTTCTCTTTTAGGCAGCATCACATTCAACGCTGCACACCACACCAGCACACTGAGGCACATTTCCTCACAGAGTAATGAAGACATAAAATAGATATTTCTTTAAAATATATTCCTCATTTTATTAACAGAGGCCAAATAAAACTCATCACATTTTATTTACAAAGGGAGGCAATAAATATTTTAATAATATTCATAAAATTATTTTGCTTACATTTGTTTTTTTTAAAAATCATAAATGTGTCATGTTGTTAGTAGCGACTCATACAAGAACCTGCCAGCGGACAGGTGAATACATACTAACAGTGAAGAGAGGCTGGAGCTTGTTGTCAGTGAAAGAAGCAACGGAGTCTTCCCTCAGTGATTCAGGAACAAACTCCACCGCCTGCTGTTGACAGTGTTCCCTGAATCCAGGTCCACTTGGTCGAGTGGGTTTCTGAGGAGAAGTCTTAATTGTGACCGGGGGTGAGCGAGCTACAGCTTTCTGTGTCTGCGGACCACTGGTCTCACAATCAACCAAGGTCAAGACTCAGCATCCACTGAAGTCTTCTTGAGATTAACTCGCACAGATAGTCATGAGTGAAGATAAAACAAAGAAAACACAGAGGTAGAGGAAGTCTTCATCCCCAAAAACATTAGCTAGCTCACACCGGTATCAGACTCAGGGCTGTTCTGGAACTGCACCGCTGCCACGACGGGGTGTTAGAAAGCGAGTCCGGGGAGAGACGAAGAGATTAGCGTTTCGTCTCCCAGGTGTGATGAAGTTGGAAGACTCTGTGGAATTATGAATCACATCAGCTGTTATTTTTTTGTTTGTATTGTTCTTCAGTGTGTTTGAACAAGACTAAAGCCGCGGCTGGTGCCCGACTAGTCAAAGCATGTTGTGTTTTAGCTGAATCACAGGCTGCATGGAAACGTCAGGCAAATCACACGGAGGGTTCAGCGCATTCCAGGAGCAACGAGTGAGGCTGAGGTTGAGAGACATTTGGAAGAAGAAAAAAAAAAAAAAAAAAGAGGAGAGAGAGACAGACCTGTAAAATATTGCACTCAAAGCTACACAGTAATCTTGGCAGCACAGTGTCACCTGCAACTGCCACCTCTCCCCGTTTCATCTCCATGGTGTCTGATTCCAGAGGAAAGTATGGGATCCGCGTTGTCAGGGGCAACACAAACAAAAACCGACAGGTATTCCAATAAATCTCTAGTTGGCTGATTTTTATAACATTGCGGCAGGTCCTGCTCCGGCCCCCATTGCCAAAAAGAAAGTACGCCTTCAGCTTGCAGCTCAGACGTAGCCGAGAACAACAGCGACAGGAATTCTCTCAGAGGTCCTTTAGTTTATCCAGTATAAATAACATGACAGACACGGTAACACAATGACATCAACCCAGAAGAATCCAAGAGTTAGGAAATATTCAGTCATCCTGAAATACAAAAATAGAACATCTTTGACCTGTGTTTGTTCTTTTCGTGTGTCTGTCTTTTACAGAAGTGAAGTCTGTACGGGGATTCTTTTAAGACGAGAAGTTTGAGATTTTCAGTTTCGTTCCCAAACAAGGAAAATTAGTGCTGTCCCATTAGGCCCATCAGGTTCTCTTGGGGTTGGATTTTAATCGCCGAGCCCTTCGTGTCCGCTTAGTTACTGTGGTGAAACGAAACTCCTCCAGCGGGTCCACCCTGCCCATCGGCTGGCGCTTCATAAAGTGGACTTCCTGTTGCCTCTGTGTGGTCCGCGAGCCTTTCTTGGGCTGCCCAGTCCGGTTGAAACCAAGGTACCATCCTTTGTACTTGGCTGACACAAGAGCCGTGTAGTTGTTCTCTAGGAATTCCTCAATAAAAACACACTCCTGCTTCCTTCCATCGGGCTACAAGAAGGAAAAAAGGTATGTTAAGTATCATTAGCACATTAAGTAGGTTTTTCTGAACTCTTCTTGGCCACTAGCTCATGACAAAACTACAGAAAGGTCAATGAGATGTCTTTGAAGGAAGCATGGGTGTCGTTTCTCATTGGTTCCACTCTTAAAGTTACCATCTCCCACTGTATAGCTCTGTAAGTAATGGACAAATAAAACTGGACAGCTGCACACACATGACGGCAGTTCAGTTCAGTGTCTGGTCCAAGGACGCTTCAACGAGTGGCCAGAAGGGAGAAATATATTACAGTAGGGCTTTTTAAAAACCATTAATAAGAAAAAACCCTAACCATTAACAATTAAACTGCCATTTACCGCCACGTTGTTATTGACACAACGGTTTAATGAAGGAAATGAAAAAACATTTTTAAACAGGCCCCTGCAACAAAAACCTAAAATGCGTCTGTTTTTAACAGACGACCTTGATGAGGGAGTGAAAACGTGTGTGAATTACTGCAGCCCCATTGACGCCGACAGCATGAGTTATTAATGCAACCAAATCACGTGGGCCTCTGCAGTGTACATTTTCAAATATTAACTTCTTTTCCGTATCGAAGCCGTCGTCCACAGAGTCGCATGCAATCATCTCGCGCTCGTGGCCACCTGGTGTGACTAAGTGATATAATTGCAATGGCATTCCTCCTAAGTGACCATTAGTCTCTCAATGCATTGTGGTGATTGCAGTCTGTAATTGACTGATCGAGTGTCAAAGGAGTAGGCCGATTACGTAATGGAAGAATGGCTGGGAGTTATCAAAGGGGTTTTGTTAGGGTGTAGAAAAACAGCAGGATGAAGCAGATCTGAGGTTGCGTTCAATTTAGAGTTGGGTTTAAAATAGTCATTTTGAAATACAATAAGAAATTTCCAATAAAAATATTCAGAATTTCTCAAAGGATCAGATTTTTCTCATGGTATTCCCAAAGTAACACTTACCCTTCCGACTACTTTGCCTTTCTTATTCATGCAGATGTAATGATCGCTCTCTTTTCCTTTTATTCGAACGTGGCTCCCGAAGGTTTCTGTCTCGACAACAAGCAGAGCTGGAAAAGACAAGAAACGGTAGACGATGTTAGGGACAGACATAATGTGCATGAATTTGCTTGCATGAAGAGAATTCAGGGATTGCCACACATTTATATGACGTCTTAAAGGGATCCTGAACATAAGCAGTCAGTCATTTGAGAAACTCCCAAGACTTAAAACTGTACAGGAACCCTGCAGGGTCAGCGTCTTCTGACGATCTTAGTGAGAAAGTAGATATTTGGCTGAAAATTTGCAGTGATGGAACTGTTGATGACCTGCGATGCTTTGTGAATAAACTCTAATTTGTCCTCATATGTGTCACCACAACAGATCCATTTCACAATGCTGCTCAACCGTCTGTCTTCTGGCAAAAACAGCTGCATTGTGGGTGTCCAGAGCAAATAGTTCTTTAATTCTATGACGTGGAGCAACACCTAAACATCCTTAAGGTGAATCCATACAGCACATGCACCAGAACAACAGTGGCCCTCATCACATCAGCCTGACAGCAGTAATCCACACAGCAAAGATGCATCCCAGCCCTTTTCCTTTTCTACCACCCCCCGCCCGCTTTCTTCCCCCTCCCATGCCAAACGTTAACCCCTGCGAGGTCACCTTTGTCTCTGTTCGCTCCTCTACCAGCACAGGGATCTGCCAAACATTTGTGGAACGGTTATGTGCCCCTCAGGATTAGGTTTCAAGTTCCCTTTAGTCTGTGCTCACTCAATCAAAAAGTTAAGATGATCCATTTGTTTAACACACAGGGCCATTCAGCAGCGCTCAAGGGAGCAGAGAAAGAATAGGCGAAGGGGACAGGACGGGCTTGGGGGCAAAAGCAATTCTCCTCCTCTCCCCACCCTAAAATCCAACCTTGGGTGGAAAGTGGGAAGTAGGAACCCTGTCTTAAAGGTAAAACTGGGGGAAGGTACAAGTTATTTCTTCTCTTGTCTTAGGAGACTTGTGTATTCATGATGTAAAAAACAGTGTTCTGAGTCGGTTTTATGGTCAGGAGGATCAGTCTAGGTCCTTTAGAAAGAAACAAATCCAACTGCTGCTGCTTTTTACAAGAAGTGGATGATTTGGAAGACGTCTCTCCTTCCCAAGTCAAACCAGCAGCCGTCTGACAACACCCTGGCTGCCTCACTGTGTGCTGGTTTCCGCATGGACACAGAAAATGCAACCTCGGGTTTGAAGAGCAGATAAAGCAGTATTTCCCTCCTTACATGAATTTTTCTTTAACACATCCAAACACTATTGTTGCTCTCTCCAGGTAAACTACGGAAGTGTCTTGCAGCTGCACGCTCAGGCAAACTTAATTAAATGCTTAAATCATAACTCCAGTGAACAACACACACACACACACACACGTGAATCATGCTTTCATCAAAACTGATAACAAGTGGCATTTACTTTACAAAGGAGGGAATGCTTCACTTTATTTAGAAAGCAAACACTTTAATACCATAATCCATTTAATCCAGAACATTAAATGTATAAACTATGATCACCTCCGTTATCTCTTGGTGCTGTTAAAAGCTGCCCCGTGGTGGCAATAACATAAGAAGAACAATGTGAATTCAGTCCCTCAGATTCTGTGTATTTTATTTTGGTAGACTGGGAATTTTTTCTTTTTTTTGAATGACCCCACAATGACACAAGCAGCCACAATCATTTAACAATGAAATTATTCATAATTTACAGCACACTTTTTTACACTAATGGTACAATTTAAATGTTCGCCGAAGCCTAACGGTGAGGTTTGGGCCATATTTAGCTGTTGCGATGTGAACAATGTGAGACGTTTCTCGACCTCTTGCACGGGGTTACCAGTCAACGACAGTATTAGAATTCTATATTGCAGCTTTTATCAGTTTAAAAGCCTTTGCAAAGACAAACCATTTGCTCTGAATGGACAACACACATGAGTTATGAAGGATTGAGCTGGAAAAGGATTGTTCGAGTCTCCTAAATATAATGAATATGCTACGTTAAGACCCAAGAAGAATTAGTATGCTCCTTACTCTAGCTACACAGATACGTAATTGAAGTGATTGATTCCTTCTGTGGTGGTTTGTGGCTCCATGTTGTGAAGCTGCAGTGACTGAGGTAGGATTAGAGCAAGGAGAGTACCTTGCTGAGCATTATTAATGAGTGCAAAGGAGTTCACAGGTGCCAGGTACTGCAGAACGATGGGGAGGAGACGGGTGGAGGGCAGAATTGGCAAGGCCTCATGGGAAAAATTGGATCTGCTTCCACTCAAGCTCTAACAAGCAGTGAGGAAACTTCGCCTCGGCGCATCTGTGACTGAACACACTCAGTCAGAGGCATTCAGGACCAGCAATTTTAGAGCCGTGAGTCAGCTGTTATGAGCAAAATATCTGCAGGAAAGCAAAACACAAGTGTTTTCGCCTCACGCTTGTGCAGCTGCATCAAAGAGTGCCGCAGTGACCAATTTAATCATCTGTCACATTCATTTTATCTGGTAAACAAATCCGCGCACAACAAAATGGTATATTAAATGTTGACCGAAGCTTTAAATTCAATGAGGAAACATTTCCGTTGAATGTGTAACATTTGTAAATAGGCATGAGATAACTTGACTAAAGCCACACAACACCGGCGTTGACCGTATCAAGCAATACATTTGACAATGACCGCAAGCACGGTGTAATGAAGCAAGTAGAACAGTATTTGGTTTCAGTTTCCTCTCGCCGTCTATCTATCTAGTTTCCAGCAACTCTTTTTGATCTGAGTAGGCAATAAGGTTCAGTCATGCCACATGATTGCATGGCCCTAAACTCATAATCAAAAAACAGTCGAACTGAATATTTAGAAAAAATGCAAACCAGCATATATGGCCTATATTACACAATTGTCCAATAAATCAATCAGTGTAGATAAAAAAAACTAAACTTGCCCTGGATACCCAAATGCTGCCATAAACATCGACTGCAGGGTCAGCAATTTCAACATGTTTTCATCCACCCCAACCAGTGGTTGGTGGCCTCCAAAAAGGCACGATCTACTCTTGCTCAAGCCAAACACAGGGCATGGACTACGTCCAAACTATGAGTAGCAAAAAGCCAAAGTGGCTGGAGGAGTAAGAATAAACCAAAACAAACCAAAACTGCACCAAAGGTTGGTAGGTTGTAGTGATTTCACATCCTCTCATGAAAGACTAGCTAAGGTTTCAGGTGAGATGCACAGGAGTTCTCCCATACCATACTTGCCCCCATCATCTCCATTGGCGTTGACTTTCTTTCCCAAGATCTGGACGTGTTTCCCTGTGGTTCTGCTGTACAGCTGGTAGATCCGGACCTGCTTCCGGCTCAGGTCGTCCGGGTTTCTCGTGTGGTTTTCAATGTAAAACCTAAAGTCAGCAGAACTCTGCTGGGATTCCTGCATGGAGGTGTGACACAGGAGGAAACAGCAAGAAAGAGAGACACAGAAGATGAAGAAACACAGAAAGACGGAGCGAAAGACAGCGATAAATTGTCAAAACACAGGTGTTGATAGAAATCTGTTCTGTTGCTTTTATAGGCCCTGTGTAAAAAAATGTGCTTTGGGGGCTAAAAACAGAGATTACAACCTGGAAATTGGCATTTTAATCTTTCTTTCCTCACTACCAAGCAGCACATTTTATATCCATGGTATTTACAAGCTGCTAACTATCCTCCAAGATGTGTTAATGAAGTCAGTGTTGGAATAAAAAATCCCACAGAACAAGTGCAAAGTCAATAGTGCAGCCTTCTCTGCTTTGTGTTGAGACAGCGGCATACTATGTGCCTCTGGCGATATTGAGAAACCTGTACTTCATTTCCACAAGCAAGCAAGCCACTAGCAATTATACACCTGAAGCATCCAGACCTGTTGCACTATCATCAAACAAATATCTGCCTGCAGGCAACGTAGGGTCCATAAATTAGGAAAAGCAGCAGACGGAAGACTCAGATGGCAAGAAGCACCTTAAACCACAAAAAACACTCTTGGTAAAAGAATTTTTAATCAAATTGCATAAATCTGACTCATCTGATTCACTGGCGTGAAGTTTACGAGTCACCTTAGACCTGACATGAAAGCAGGAAAGCGTGAACATCATGTGGGCAAGTGAGAGGAGACTTTCAGAAGCACTGGAATCTCACTTCCACGCCAAGATCCCATTTCCCCAGCTGTACAGTGTGGTAATTGCATGGTAATGGCCTTTTATGTGGCTGTTCTCAGGTGGCTAATTATATACGCATTACATACTCCAAGTCCTTGTTTTTCTAACTTCAGCAAATTAATGACATATAGCAAACGTGATGGGGAAATTGTGACAACAGCAGAACAAATCCTTGAACTCAAGGAGAAGAAAAATAAACAGCTACCGGGGGCAAATCGTGCCGAGGGTTCTGAACCAGGTGTCATACATGTTCCCCCCCAATTCTTCTAAACATGAGCTGCAGCATCTGAAAGGTTTTCACAAACCCTGAAATGTCGAAAAAGACTGAGAGGCAGCATTAAGCAGCATTTCTCAGTCTTTGAAAGAGGGGAGGACTTGTTGGCTCGTTATGACGCATTTCATCCAGAAATGTGGACCTTGGAGAATCCAGCCCCCGAACTGGAAAATGGCTTCTGTATCTTGACATTTACGAAACACGCCCATAATGTTACTTTTGGCACCAGGCGGTATAGAGAATGAGCGGGTACATTGAAAATGAATCTATTGATGCAACAAATGTGCACGTCGGGCGCATCACAACCTGCTGAGAGCAGCAAGGAAAGACTACCCGACCTGCATAAAAGGACTTTATTGGGGAGATTGTTGGCCTTATCTGTTAGGGACAGCAGAGTATGTGCTACCTAATAACGTCTGTTTATTGTCTCTCGTCTTAAATGAACTTTTTATAGACAAATGCTGAAATCAAACAGGACTTTATCAAACGGTGTGCGCTGAAAACCGTATTCAATTCTAGACATGGATTTGCATTGAACCACCAACCCTGCTTTGACTCACAGCTAATAATCACTATACAACACCAACACCATCATCATCATCAATCTATTCATCTAAAATTTAATGGATGCTGAATCTGTTTGAAGGAGAGTAAGGAAGTACAACATTGTATTTCCTCTTTTACAGGGAATTCTTATGTGCTGTCCTACATCCTCACTGTCTAGTGAAGATGGTGCATTTTTTAGTTAAACAACTAGGCCGCAACAGTTGAGCAAACAATGCAAAAAGCTTTGCCGACGGGACTTGTTCAAGGAACAATACGACATCAAATCTGACTGACAAGTGACCTCTGACACCTTACCACTAAATATGTACCGACTTGAAATTGAGCATCACATCTCTACCAGACATGCATGTGAAAAAAATGATGCACCCATTTTAAAAGCCAAAAATTAGCATCATGTTGTCAGCTCTCTCTTAAAAGGCACCTCAAAGCTGACGAGCAAACACACAGCCGGACGAGGCCTGACTGGGCTGCTGAGGGATTTATCCTAAATCTCCCCATCTCTAAACAAACACAAAGGTGTGTTTGGTGGACAGTTGCATTTCTCGCGGAGGGAACAATAGCCTTAGCACATGGCCGAGGTGAAGGCTAGCCACACTTTTTTTTTATCGTGCCGTCTCCTTTTTTCAAAGACACAGCATGAAAACGGATACGGTTGAAGCTTCAAAAGTCTGGTGCTTGTCATCAACAAGGAAACTGAGTTGTTTGTAGATGTGTAGACACACATAGACAGGGTCAGACACACTCACACTAATAGACAAAGACTAGCGTTGGCAGTGCATTCAGAGTTAACTTCCAACTGTGGTTACTCCTCGCGTTTTGGTTCTTCCCCATAAAAACACAACCACAACATTAACTGTACTCATCAATGCTGAGGAGCTGAGTGGGATGATGACAGGAAGTAAGTAGACAGGAGGATAAAGGGCTATTCCTGCTATTTTTGGTTTGTTTGATCTATGAGAAATGCCATCATTCGTCGTTTATTTTAAGCACAATGTGAAAAATATATATTAAAATAACAAAAAACCAGGACAAACATGCAGATATGCTCTAGGCAACATTCTGCATGAATGAAGATTGTTCAGGCGACACTATGCAAGCTCTGCTGAAATCATCACAGCACATGGATTTACATATTATTACACTATCTATGCTGCACTTTTTGTCTGTGGGAAACCACGTGGAAAATTCTGGAACAGAAGATGTGCCTAAGAGAGTCCGAGGGTCTAATCAGCTCCGAGTGGAAATCAAATTTGAATTGTGCAACCATTAAATAAGGTCTTTATGTTAACTCCACAACTCTGTGTGATAATTCTCTTTTTTTTTCATGCGTGTTAAAGATATAAAATCCGTGACTGTACACCTGCGCAGTCTAAGGCAACCCAGCCCAGCTGCCCTGCCATGAATTCTACTTTTACAAAGACACAGTTACAATTATCACCTTTCCGACGTTTAATATACAATATATAAGACGGTTTATTCTAACACGCATTCCTGCTGTTTGGTTCCCTCTGCTTACATGGCCGAGGGAATGATAAATGAGCAACCTCTGTCCCGTTTTAATACCTCAACTCATAACCACACTTGGAAATTAAATATTAAACAACAGCACGTGCAGTATTAGGCCCGAACACGTCATGTCAATAAAGTGATCGCACAGCTTTATGAGTGGAAGGAGCGTGTCCTCTGCGCCACGGCGCGCATTCAATTAGGTAAGTGGATGCCTGCAAATCATTATTGTTCAAAGTTAGACGCAACTAATAAAAAAACGAGGCCATCTGTTCAAAGAACAACTTTTAACCCCGGGGATCAAAATTATTACACAATTCTGCTGTAAAATCGCGACGCTACTACATGAACGCCAAATTAATGAATCAGAAAAACGCCAGTAGGTCGAAAATAACTCGATGCGCTTCAGAGTAGTTTCATATATTTCTTTCTCACCATATTTACATCTACTGCTCTGACCATTGCAGTGTGTTCAATGTTGAGATTGGTCCCATGTTCATTGAATATCACGACGAAATAGCTGTGATCCTCTATATCTTCAATAAATCTACTGCATTTTGTAATTTCCCCCTTTTGTAATATTGTTACAAATAGACACATCCTTCGAAATCCTTGGCACGATATTAATAAGTATATATTTCTAAATATACATTTAGAAAAAAACTACTTTATGTACAAGTCTAAAAAAAGAAGTCGGGCGACTCTGAGAATAACCTGTACACAATATCAGTATTAATCTGAAATAATAAGCTGCGCAGTGACATGCAAGCAGGTACACAAACACAACAAATAGGAGCTGAACAAGGGAGTAAACATACCTGTAGCTGGAAATAGAGTACCAGAAAATGTAAACACCTAAGTGGAGAGAGAAGGAGAGAAAAGGGAGGAGGGGAGTGAATCACACAGGGAATTGCAAACGCAGCCTACCTGAATGACAGCAAGGCCCAAATATGAAGCTTTTAGCGACTTCTATTGGTAAGAATGCGTGATTTTATGTGCAAAAAGGCGAACCGGGATGTTGGACACTTACAGGTATATGAACCTCGAAGGCAGCAGAGACATCTTGACTCTCAGAAATACACCTGAAATACACCTGCGTCCACAGACTCAGAGCCCCGGGAAAGGTTGGCGAAATCGCCCCCTCTCTCTCTCTCTCTCTCTCTCTCGTCTTCGCTCCTCTGCGCGTTCCTTTTACGCGCACAACTGCGGGTGCAAATACGAGACTGGATCCCAGTATAAAGATCGATCACTGGACAGCAACAGCAGAGTCACGGAGTGCCACATTAGGTGCTTCCTTGTTGGGGGAACTATCCAGAAGCGTCTCCTTCGCTGCCCGAAATCTCGCCAAAAGTCGGTGCCAAACGTGGAAAGGAATCTCCGTTTGACCTCTCCAAAAAAGCCCCTCGTTGCAAAAATATCCTTCGAGTTTTGCGCACTTTTAGCCTTTTTATGGTCGAGAAGTCCCACAACCCCAATCCTGCTGCTCCAGAAATCAAAAGCTCACAACTCCGTCCGTACCTGCGGGGGATTTCTACACCTTGCATGGGCCATTTTATTCTACCAAGTGCAGCGGACGAAAAAATAAAAGCGGTGGATAATAACACGCCCTTCCACCAAAAACAAGTCGGTAAAAGTGGGGGGTAACAAACTTATCCAAGAAGAGAAAAAGTGATGTTTTAGTGTGGAAATTGCAGCGACAGCAGCGAGTCCCTGGAGAGATTTTGGGGCTGGTGGCGCAGCAGTGCCTGTCAGTGTGGTGTTTGTGCGTCTGCGGCTTGAGATTTGGGCACAGTGAGGCTTTTTTGTTGTTGGTGGGTGGAAACATGTCAGCGGTTTGCACCTGATAGGGTAATCTTGGAAAGACCATCAGCTTGCAGAGGGCTTTTTTCCTCTCGGTGGGCAAAACAAAGTGCTCCGCGCGAGAGTCTCGAACAAGCAAATTTAGTTGGTTTCTTATTTTATCTGATTTATTTTCTGGGGGGAGTGAGTTTAGGAAACGATCAAAATGATTCTCATATGATCAAAAGCAACCTGATTTATGCAGGTACAACTGGAGACACGGTGCATGTGTGCGCACTCATGAGATCGTTTTATTTTTTATTTGATTGTTTTTCACATTGAGGAGGTTGTATTTGCGTTCATTAACTTTATTTTATTCTCAACTTTATTCTTATATCGTCGTTACAGCCAGTCGAAAATTAACACTAACGCAGAAACTGCCCCTCTCTCTCAGTGTTTGTGCTGCTGGTTTGTGGATTGGCCTCACTTCTTCCAGACACTATTCAAATGCAGGTTGTTGTCGAGCTTGATTTTTTTTTTCCAATAATGTGCTATAACTTACCGCGAATTTAAATGAAAGAGAGGTGTGAATGTGTTTACAAGCGCTTCAAAGCTGGAGGCAGTAAAGTGAGCCCTCATCCCTGCTGCCATTAAAAAAAAGAAAACCTTTGTCGATCGCCTTTTTATTGTCCCATTAGAACTGGATCCTCGACATTCCTGTCCCATTGATATTCACAGTGATGCTAAATGATTATATACATAACTTCCCACGTTGAGGATTTCAAAGAGGCTCCTGTAGATTAGTGAAACACTTCATTTCCCGCCAACAGCTCCAGCTGCTGATCAACATCAGGCCAGCACATATGAAAAGAAAAATAAATTATATTATCCTGTAAGTAACGTTTTCTTCGATTTACAAGACTATATGAAAGTTTCTTATGATTTACAGTGAATCACAAAGTCTGTGTCTTCCGCAAATAAAAATGTGGATAGAGTGGGTTCATGTGGGTTTACCCAGTGATTTATGGCTGTCTGCCTAACAAGAAGGCTTGATCCTGTCAACCACAGCGCACTTTAATAATCTCTGAAACACCACTGACGTATAATGTCATTTAAAGCATGACTAATTTTGCCTCGTCTGCCTCAGGGAGGGAAATCACAGCAAAACGGAGCAAAGTGTAATTCTACATTACACAATTAGCTGATTTCTATACAAATGCAAGGCTTTCAGTCCATTTGATTAAATAAGACTTAGCTGCTGAACTCACTGAAAAACGTTTCCCTGGAAGTTCAGAGTAAAAACGCCTGACAACTGATTTAAAGCACGATAAACAGCAATTACCACGCTGATTGTGAGTGAGCCAGCATTGTGGGGTCTCTCATCGCCTCTCCAGCATGTTTAGGACAAACTTCTCCGCGCATGACTGTAAACCCACAACTGGGAAATGAGAGAGATCCAGCAGGCTTGGATATGGCCAGCTGTGAGTCACAAGGAGGAGGAAATGTTCTTCTGCTTGTGGCAACTCCTATTATCCAGTAGGACTTTTATCCCATTAACAATTGTAAGGTTACAGGAATTTGGTAAATAATAGAGACTCATTTTTGTTGACCCTAATCTTCTTGACTGCCACTCACTTTAGCAGCAACCACTTAAAAGTGAGAAATCTTTGTTCTCAGATTTCAGTCTCTTGATTGGTTGACGTCATCTAGACAGTTGTTTTTTATTTGTTCATGTGCACATTTCTGCTGCCACTCGATTAATGTTGTCAGCACCACAAAGCTATTTTATGTGGTTGTAAAGATCAAACCCCCAACTCGGCGGCAAAAGGGCGCTAGAGGGGACTAAGAGCTGTAATGTAAGTTTTACACCAGCCGGTAGATGTTATACCTCCTACAAATTTACAGTTGAATGTATTCAAAAAAGGTACACGAATCAACCAAATGCACACTGGTAGGCGTGCGAAATGAGAGTGAGCTTCATGAATGGGTAGAACTGTTTTAGTGCAGTTTCTGGTGCTCAGGCTGTGTGTGGGGGGGCAAACCACTCAAGAGTCGGGATAAGGTTACCCACAGAGATTAGCTGACAAGAATGAGGCAGTGAGAAAAACAAGCAAGCAAGTTAAAGGTCTTAGTTTACCTGGCTTACTGTGCTTGGCAGCCAATGAAAGTGTTTTCAAACCACAGATTCAAATGGTGCCGGAAATGACATTTGCCAATTCTATTTCAATTTGGATGACAACAAATTCTGCTTCTAAGTCAAAAGATGCAAAGTGTTGAGTGATGTTATAGTACTAGACTCCTTTCAAGCCTTTGAATTTGAACCTTGCCGCATCAGTGCAGCTATGCATGTCTGTCCGCAGCGACGGGACTGTGGGAATGTCACTGAGGACATCTCATTGAAGCTAAAGAAGGAGGCATCTGAAGGCGGGCGAACGCTCTGCGGTTCAAAGGGCCCTAGCAGGCATTTAAGACTTGACAAAAGAACTTGGCAGATCAGTAAGTGAAGCCCAATGTACTACATTAGTGTCAGGACCCCCTCTGCGTCCCTCCCACTTTGCACTTTCATCTCTGACACGGACATATTGACTTAAAGGAAAGGAGGGGTGCCAGGGCCATGAAGGAGGGGTGGTAGTTGTGGTGTGTGTTGGGGGGAGTGCATATGTCCCATTCAGTTCCCAAGGTGAGGCAATTGATGCCGATGGGTGACCACTGACTCATATAAGCCACCCAGAAGCCTTTTTTTAACTACTAGTCACAGGTCGACAAGCGTGTGAGACCTAAACGGGACGGCCCTCTTCCTCTCATCTCACTGAAATCAGCCTCACCCCATTAGTATACGCTGACCCCACCACCACCTTTCCAAACATACATTCACATCCCTTTTCACACTAGCAACCATGCCCTTCTGCGAGCTACCACTGGTCCAACGATTATCTCGGGTTCAGGTCGTAAGGGGTCGCGACACCTTGACTTTGTGGTGGGTGACAGAGAGAGGAGCCAGAGGAGGGAGGTTGCAGGTAACTAGCTACCTCAGAAATCTTTCAAGTAGAACCTGAAGGAGGAGGAGGCAAAAAAAAGTGGGAAGCGTTTTAGTAATTTGTTGCCCGTCACACGTTGTTTGCATGGTGTCATTAGGGAGCATTTAGGTTTTGCCTGGAAGGGAAGACGCAAGAGAATTTGGGTGCCGATGCTCTTAGGGGGAGAGGCCGCGGGAGTGAAGGGTGAAAATTAAAGCTTTTCTCTTCAACAAATCATTTCGGAGCACCATGGTACATGCAGAAAGCATTAGTGTTCCTGTTTGACATTAATGATAATTTCCTCTATCATAGTCCAACAGGGAGTCAAGCATTGTCCAAAAACATAAAAAGTATGGTCTCTCTTGTTGCTAGTTACTAACACATGCAATAACTTTAAGTGACTACATACGTTTTGAAGACATCGCTAAACTATTCCTGCTTGGATGAATTCTTTGGCCGTCGCTCAGTTCAAAGAAACTGCCAAAATGTGTCACAGCGCTACAACTGAATAACAATCACCCGACAGACCCCTTGTGTTCGAAGATTTTGGCCCATGTTTGACAGATAAATGTCTACTCCCTTGGACAAGCAGAGGTAATCAGCACATCTTACGTCTGTTCTCAGACTATTGCTGAACAACATGAGTCTCTTAATGACATAATAAGGTTTAAGAGCTGGGTGGACTGGTGGTGAAAGTTTGGAAAGTAAAATGATGTGGTTTTATGTTAATGATGTAGTCTTTAATGTTTTCCCCCTGAATTGAATAACCCCAAAACTGGATGGCCATAATTAATGGGTAGATTGTTTGTAATGTGGCATTAGATTAGTGGCCAGAGAATTTGACTCATTAAAAAAAAGAATAATTTAACAGTTAAAAAAACGCTTGTTGCCCTGCAGCATGGATGGAAGTTTATAAATCTTATTAACAGCACAAAGGGCCAAAGTAAACTATAAATCAGCTAGAAAATGGCTTTGAAAAGGTGATGCCTTAGAAACAAAAGGTTCCTAAAGCTCACCAAGCGTGTGACCCAGACTCACCCACATTTGGTGAGGACTTTGATTTTAAGTCATTACCTTCTTGTTAGGGGTGAGATGTACTAAGTGAGTGTTCAAAGCTGAAACCTGTCAGGTTAATGTTTATCTGATTACTGTGCCGTCTTAAAAGCACTTCACCTCAGGTGCAACTTGACTGTTGTCCTTGTTGAAGTATCACACAGTTCCATCCTGCGTAGCATGATTATATTCAGGACCTGTCTTATAATATCCATGTAATTTTAAAGAAGAAAGTCAGTTTATGGCATACATACTGTTGCCCCACCTTTTATTTTTAGACCTACATGTGCAGTTGACTAACATCTGGGAGATACAGAGAAATTGCGATAATCCATAGTTGTGTTAGAGTTCAGTCAAAACTTTTGATGAGCAGTTCAACAATAATTTGCAGATAAGTGCAGCCGCAGCCTGCAAGAACTGTTTTCCCAGTCACGAGAGGTCCCATAGCAGTTGGAGTGGAGTCCCTCCTTGAGCTGTCTCAGTTCTGCTAAGCTAGCCTGAACCTGCAGTTCCACTCATCCTAATCGCCGAGCCCAATCCATCCCCCTGTCTAGCACCTCTTCAGAGGCCGCTCACCCCTTTGTTCTGACAATACACAAACGACCATTCAAATGGAGGGACTCTGTAATCAGTGAAATACTAGCCTCTAGGCTTTGTAGAATAGAAAAAAAGAAGAAAGAGGGAGAGAGTAACATAGAAAGAAAAGAGAGAAAATCCATCCATGACCAATCAACTCTAACTACCTGTCTGGCTTTTTAGCTGCAGATGTTATTTGGAAAGAGGGAAAAATGTGCCCGTTCCAGATGGCAGGCTGGTACCTCCACCCTCTGAGAAAGGGTTTGACCCCTCCACACCCACCCAGCTTTGATAAGCCTAATGGACTGTGTGCTGTTGTCTATGCCATTTCCTTCAAAGAAATATGCGATACGTTTTTACATTTCTACGTCATCATTTTACAAAGAATTTATGCAATGTGAAAGACACAATCAAATTTGATTAATGCAGTCTCATTGTCAGAGCATGCTGGAATCTCATTGCATCATTTAAATATTTAACCAGCAGAAATTTTCCCAACAAAGGTGTTTGGTATATAGAATCATGTCTGCATTTAATGCAGAGTCACCTGATGGCCTGAAGATTACGGTAATTGTTTTAAGCCTTGCATTCTGAGATTTCCCTGGATATTGTATTGCTGAAGAAATCCCTAAATTCTTTGCAATTTCATGTGGAGAAATTTCATTCTTAAGTTGTTAAACTATTTGCCCACACAGTCGTTGAGGGAGTGATTAACCTCCACCCAGCCTTAAGGCCAATTCATACTATTTGCTTCTGCATGTCTGTATCCACAATGTAAATGTAATCATAACTCCAGTCTGTGAGGGTCGGGATGAACTCTCTATGGACATAGACATGAAGCCCAGACTTACTGCCCTTAAGAACTGACAGGACATGTCCCAGAAATGTGAACCTGCTATCTGTTTAATACATTAAAGGTAAAGTTTATTTTAGCAGTCTAGACACTGCTCTTGTAAAGCAGTTAGACACCGAGAACCTTCACAGAGTGTTAGACATGCTGTTCTATTTATTTCACTTCTTCACCTTGTTCAGTGAACTACAACAAATACCACAATTCTTTGTCTCGATGTTGCCACAGTCCAGAGTTGTCATTATCTAATTCCACGTCAGTAGGTTTGTGCCGTTTTGTGATTACTGTGCTGGGACATCCCATTCACAACAACATGAGGTAAATGTTACATTAATCTTTGACCTTTGGCCACATAAAACTAATAAGTTCATCTGTGATTGAACCAAACCTGAAGACATTTCTTCCAAGTGAATAGTTGTGAAGTGTGTCAGTGTGAAATTGACTTTTGGTCAAGAAAATCGAATCAGTTCATCAACGAGTCCAAGTTGTGTCAAAAAAAAAAAGGACTCTTCTGCAAGGGTCCCCCTTTACTGTGTGTCTGTACAGATGGACAACTCAAAGCCCAATGCTAAAAAAGATAGATATAAAAGATATAAAAGAATCAAGCTTGTGGTTTGTTGAGCATGATATGCTCTTCCCGATCTTGGCAAAGAACATGGAATAAAAAGGTATTAATCTACTGCAAATGAACATTACACTTAGTTTCTGGTGATTATTTTTCTTTGCTGCGTTAAAATGTACTTAACACAGTGAAGAGACAGGCAATTGTCTCTCATCTTTTTGTCATAATTGGTATCTTAGTGCTGTGTTGGTAGTGGTAAGTGTATTCCATACATACAGATAATTGCAGGTTTTGAATTTTTTGTGTGCCCCCCACCTTAACACGCTCTTGAGAACTGTTTTTCATTTGAATGATCAGAAGCCATGCAGTTTCACCCACCTGCAAAGATGCATTTTTAGATTAATGTGTGGGGGGGTGTTTAGGAGTTTAATCTACATTTTCAAAGAAAGGATTAATGAGGGACTGTGTAACTGTTTGTTTTTTTTCATACTATCTGTATTTATAACACCAAGTGCAAAATGTTTTAATTAATTTCGGCTTTAGCCATTAACCAATGTCACTATAAGTGCCTTTCTTGCTTTCTATTTCATGTCTGAAAGTATTTGAACTAGCAGGGAGCAAAATCAACAGTAATGGTTATAATGTTTAAATGGATGTTAAAATATTGCAGGGTAAGCAGGAGAAGTTGTCGGGTCAGACAACATGCAAGGTGCATAATGTCGTTAAGGAGCTTGAGGGCTGAAGTCATTACATATATCAGGTTTTAGAGGTTTGGGGAGTGACAAATTACCTTGTTGAACTGCAATGGTGTGAGTGAAGCACTTCTGTCATATCTGGAGAAAGTGCTGCCTAAGGCTATTGTTGGACTGTTTTTTTTGACAGATAAAACATACATTTGTGTTCATGTCACGTCAACCTGTGATGAGTCGATGTAATACATATATAGGTTTTAATTGGGTGGTTATACAGGTAGATCAATACATCGAGTGATAACATGTTACTCACCGCTTATCTGCCCCCATCTGGGGCTGTGGTAACGCGAGTAAGTAAGTGTCCATGGGTTCATCAGCTGTTTTGTCTGAGTCATGATAGCGTGGCCAGTCACCTCAAGCAGCTTCTCATCAAGGGGCAATCGGACCCGGTCAGTTTTGATAAAGGTGCCAAAACTATACTTTTAGAAATGTACATTCACTTCGACTAAAGTGTTAGCAACATGAGGAATAATCTTCAGTCTAGCCGCTGATATATAATGTACCTTAAAGGAACATTCAAAAAGTGTGTCAACCTAGAGAAGTGAATCATTTCTTGTCTACATTTCTTTGTACTGCTCCAATAACGGCGACCTTTCGAGTAAGTAAAGTTAGGAGCTGGCTTCCTCCCAGTCATCTTTTACTTCAATGAGACCGCCTTGGCAGACTTGTATTACTTGTATTACTTCATTTTTTTTGTACAATCTTCTGGTTAGCTAGCTTTCCAACAGGGGGTATGATAGGCCCTTCTGAATTTTATGTCCCCAAACTCCCCCAGGATGAGGTGAGCACATTGTAAACATGGCCACTAACCACACACAGAGGCTGTTCCCCAGAGAAAACTTCCCCATAGCAGTGCTGAACAAAGACTTCCTGACTTCCACATGCATTCATCCACCCTGAATGAGTCCAGAAAGTTTCTCTACCAGGAGTCTGTCTTCCGAACTGATTGCATGACTTCATCTCCGTCACTACCAAAAAAAAAACATTTCCATATCCCAGAATTCCCAGAGATTTAGATTTGAATCCCTTTCAGACATGTCTCCTTACTAGGTACCAATTTGTCTCAGGACGCCTACTAAATGCTATTGACCTTTACAACACAGCTTCTAGGGTGTCGATAGAAAAGAAGACTAATCCAAGGACAAATTAAAGTACCTGTAGTACAAGAGACAAAGTTATGTCCCCTAAAAAGTTATCTTTGTAAAAAGAGCATTCAGGCACGAACTCAGACACACCAGCTCACAATCTTTTAAGTCGTCCAAACTTGTGGATCTTATATATCCACATGTTGTGAAAGCAGACAAAACACTGATATATATACAGAGCGGTAACTCATTGAACAGATCATTAAAAAAAACAATTTCTTAGGTATATAGATATGTATATGCGATTAGATAGTTGTTATCTCAGCTACCTAGTCGAATAAACAAATGAAAGCACTTTCATGAAGCAAGTGTAATCTCAGAGAGGTGAATATGTGCAGCAGAAGGACATAGAATAAAGTCTAGGAGAGCCCTCAAACCTCTCTGGATATGAGTGGAGAAATACTCAGAAGCCTCTCCTGTGTGTTAAGGAAAAAAGCTCAGGGTTTGTGGGCAGAGGAATGTAGCTCACATCTTTGCCATAGCAGCCGTAGAGGTAATGCACTCGCGTGTTGGCGCTTGTCGAGGTGAGCACACCTCCCTCTTCTGTATTAATAACCACATGTCCTATTGCTGTACCAACTGGGCTGTGTTTTACTGGGCCAAGGTTTTCTTACGGGAAGATAGATGATGAACACCCCCGCCTCTTCCTTTAATTTACACAATTACTTCCCCTGATGTCTGTTTCATTGAAATGTTCCCACTCCTTGAATGAACACCTCTTGCACACCACCTCCCTGTCACCACCCAAATATGCCAAGAGCAGACTTTAAAAAAAAAAAAATCTGACAAAAACAATTGTAGAACACATTGAAAAGACTTCATGTATCACAGAGAAGACGTCGTTGGCTGGCGCACAGTTAAAAATAGCTCTCACAAAATTCACGATAATGCCACAGAGTTCACAAATCCCGAGAGCGAAGAAAATGTTTACATAAGCGCATCAGCCACGACAATTCCCTTACACATAGAAGGAATTGTTATTAAGGTACAGTCAACTGTCAAAATCGTGCCGTGAAGAGAAAATCACTGGTGATGACAATGATGGCTTCCTTTCTGTCTAATATAAACATACCAGCATGATCACTTTTTCCCCTCGGGGCAAAGTCATTGTTCCATTTTGAAAAGCTCTCTGTGAATGCTTGAAATGTTCCCTTGATATTTTTCCCTCTGCTCGTTTATTTGCTTGTATCCAGGTGATGTGCCAACCTGTCACATCAAGCACAGACGGCCTCATTTCCTCAGAGCAAAGGTCAAAGCAATCGTCATGGGAGGGATGGGCGTGTGTGCGTTTGGTGAGCATGATAGACCACGCTAAGTAGTTTTTGACGTGCTAAGTACAGACTACCCAGGAAACTGATATTGTTAACAACATACTAACTGGAACATGCCTGTAACAGGGATTTTAACTTTGCCGGAATGACAGATCCGTGATTTTTGTATCAACCTACAACATTTTATTAGTTCAAATTACCAGCTGCATTGAAAGGAACTTAGACAATTGTTTTGCCATAACTGTGCATGAAATTAACTTCAGAATAATTACATATGTCAATCTGTCCAAATCACATCAGGGTAATGCAAGCCAATGTGATTTTCCACTGCCACTTGAGGCCGCCAAATTGCAAATTCGACGGTGCAGTTTCAAAATAAAATGCTCCTTCTGCAACACCTCAGCATGTCCCGCACTGAAGGCCAAACATCGTGGTGCTTTCCTGCTTTGTTGCATCCTAATAACAATACTTATCGCCAATGCTGACCACATGCCTCAACCATAGATTTAATATATAGTATTAGCACAAGTCCTCGACACCTGTAGTAAAGTGAGCCTTCCTAACGAAGTGCACAGATGTGTTTAAATTCACACATCCCTTTGGGTCGCAAGAAAAAAGTTGGGCGGAAATGTACATGCCTGCAGAGACATGACCTTGCATTTCTTTCCACCAGAGGAGGAGTATGAAAATATTGTTCTCAATTAGATGTCCTGCAGGTAAACCCCGGGAAGTCAATGTGACAGACAATACACGATTGCACTGGACTCGCTGACTTTTGCAGACCTTTCCTTGCAATGTTCCCTCTAAAACAAGCTGATGTTTCAAAGTGAACATTACCTTAAAAGAAAAGCAATAATTACAGCTGTGCTTGCCATCGCTGCTTTTAGCTATCCAAACTGGAGTTGTAGAAATGCAGGCTGAGCCCTTGTGAATCGGGTGATACAGTCAGTCTGACAGTAATGTTAGCATTCCCTCAAGGCAGTTTTAAGAACAGTGTAGGATGAGGTTGCATAATTTGTGCCTCAGATGCATGGAAAACTGTGCCTGGTGTTTGAGAAAGCTATGCTGACACTTCCAACACGTCTAAAGAGAAGTATGCAAAGTAATAGTCTTGGCAGCCAGATGCGTGATTGTATCAAATAGAAATTTGTACCTTAATTGATACTAGTTTCTACAAGCCACACTAACAAAGACGGTGATGAAGCTGTGACAACACATGTCAGAATGTTTGAGGGACGGTTTCTTCAGGCATATCTGAACAGATTTTACATTTTCAAATAAATATCGACAATTGGTGTTTCAGTCCTCACATGAGCTTAAAGCTGCAGTAACTGCGTCGACCTCTGTTGAAGTTCATTTCATATTTCTAGACTTTCTAGACAGGCCTTTGTGTTCCCTTCCAGTGACATAAGCCATGTTGTTGCATACAGCCCACACATCAAGCGCCGCTTAGCACAAACCTAAGAGTAAGTCCAACCGCAAGTTCTCATTGCAAACACACACAGGAGCTAGCCATGAAGAGAAACCTTAACAGCCCTGCTTCTAGGGTGTCGATAGAAAAGAAGACTAATCCAAGAACTAATTAAAGTACCTGTGGTACAAGAGACAAAGTTATGTCCCCAAAAAGGTTATCTTTTTCAAAAGTGCACGATCTCAGACACACCTTCCCCCAATCCTATAAGTCGTCCAAACTTGATGCTTCTCAGATGCATTTTAATTTGCTCGTGTGACTAAACTGCTTCACCTCTGTTTTCAAATTTGTATCCTAGCAGTCTTTGGGTGAGAGGCTGGGTACACCCTGGATGGATCGCCAGTCCATCGCAGGGCCAACACAGACACACAGACAAACAACCATGCACACTCACATTCACACCTACGGACAATTTAGAGGGACCAATCAACCTAACATGCATGTCTTTGGAGGGTGGGAGGAAACCGGAGCTGGACTTCAACCATTAAAGCAAATTACTTTTGAAGATACAAGCTTATACATTTTGCATATATTTTGTGCACAAGTATTCGGTGTTTTGCAATCATGTCACGGTTCAATGACGAGGCAAATCTGAGTGAAAGCTCTAACATGTTATTGCTTCATTAAATCCTCTGCAAACAGCATGAATAGAAACACAGGAAGCTGGTAATATGAGACGAAGGGCTTTTATAAAACAAGTTGAAAACAAATATTAATCTGAGGGTAGAAGTAAAAAAAAGGTTTTATGATGAAGTGTAAAAATCTCCAATAAAACCTTCTCAAACTTCTGATGAATCCACAGCAACTTGCAGTATAACACAGTTTCTCTAAGCTAATAGGCTTTTTATTACTGTGATATGGTTTTCTAGAGTCTATTGAGATGTTTTTCATTTCGCATGTACCAGTTACTTTCATAGCATGATGTGCTAGCTGTGTTACATAAGCACCACATTCTTTGAAAGGCTTAAAGAAGTGTTTTGACCAAACATTCTCATCAGATGTTTTTGCTGTTTATAGATGTCATGAAAGCGCAGCTTGCGCCTATTAGTTTTTCTATCAAAGTTGCAATAAACACAACAGGTATAACAACTTCTCAAATCCTAATTTCTTGAGTGGAAACGGCATGAAAAAAGGACCGTATCACTCTCATCCACATGTCTCTGAGCTGCTGCCTGATTCAGCTCTGATATTGCAGTTATTTTGTCATAACTCTTATGTTGCAGGACCCTTTTACATGTAGAACACTGCAAAACATCACTCTCTCTCTCCCACACACACACACACACATTCTTTGCAGTGGGCACAGTCATACTCAAGCCATACACACCTGTTCTCCTAAATGACGATGCGCACTCATGCACTTGATAAAGAGCTCATCCCTCTGATGGGGACGACGATAACTTTCCTGTCCCAAACCGATACAGTATATGTGACCTTATACGTATAGTCCTTCCACTTAAGTGAAATCAAGTCTCAGTACGGACATGTTCCCTTCACTATGGTGCACATCATAACCTGCAGCTTGTGTGTGTGTATGCTTTGGGATACACACACACAAATATATATACATATACAAAATCTGTGTGTGTGTGTGTCTCAATACCTTCAGGCTGGTTCAGACAAACCCTCAACTGGAATTCAAGCCAACCACAAAAGGGGGGGATTTCCACGTGCCTCTCAGTCTTCTTGTTTGGAACATACAATTGTGCTTCATTCTATGGCGGCATCCGCTAGGGCTCCTCACTTCCTCATGGCTACAGGGCAAAAACTGTTCAGCTGGCAGTGAAGTAATGCCTGACTCACAGTTAAAGCAAGAGCTTCATCAATTTATATCATTATAGAGCCTTGTTCTGAAGTTAACGCCTGGACTTCAGTGCCACCCAGTGGTGACAACAAAGACAAATGGTGATGAGAATTGACATAGTCAACATAATGACAGGTGAGATTAGGAAAAATATCACTCAAGACAGATTTGCTCCTAAATTCCACAAAGTTTTCCAAGCTCACCGACACTGCTCACGTTACAAGCGGATGGATCAGATGCATCCCTGAGAAGCGTACTAATATGCGGTCAAACAGTGACAAAGAGGGCAACATGTTGGGCAATATGAAAAGGCACACTGCCGGGAGAGCTGCCTCGTAATACTTTCTTTATGCTGAGGGTTACAGAAGACGATGCCTGACAGAGTGACTGCCTCTGTTGATTCCCACTTTCCCCAATTCCTGGCCACAAGTCAAAGTGTCCCTGGACAAGCCGCTGAACCCTGATCCTCCGGCGCCTTAAAGGAGCTGCCTGTCCACAAGAATTACTGTTATTAACAGCATAAGGGCATATGAAGGACATGAAACCACGACCAGCCACTGAGAGTCTTACCGTTCAACACTCACCTGATGTCAGCCTGGAATCACTTTATTTAAGTAAATGAAACAGGTAGGTGAAAAAAAACAAAAGAAACAAAGACAATGGATATGTTCATCTCAACAAACGATAAATTAATGAATATTCACCATCAACACTCATGCAGGAACTAATCCATAACGTTTAACCAGAAGGACATAAAGCACATTCTTCAGCACATGTTGAATAAGCCCATCATCCACCTCAGTACAGTGTGTCATACCATTTCATTTGCACTGATATTTACCCCAAATGTGGCTCGGAACATTTTACAGCAGGTTTTTCATTTCATCACAGACACGATGCAATATTATGGATAAATCTGAAGTTTAGGTCTGATGCAGTACTTATTATACTGGAAATCCAAAAGAAAACACTGATGTGGACAGAACATCACAATGGTGGAAAGAATGACAACGTTGATCATGAGCCAGAGTCTATTAAGAAAATTGCAAAAAGTAGGGAACACTTAAACTACAGTGTGTCTGCTGCAATAAGTAATTCTCAAAGCCAAATTTCAAATGGATTTTTGTTGAAAAAAATAAGGAGTTCCCAAAAATCATCAGGTTATCAACAAAGATCAAAGTTGTTTTTTTTAACATTGAACATATTTTAACAATGGTTTCATATTAAAATACACTGAAGGCAAATCAAACAGGATAAACAACAGCGTTAATATGAAAAGTAAAAAAAAGGGACAATCCTTTAATTATTTTAAATTGTCTTCATGAGCAACAAAACAAACAGTTGTATATTTAACCTCACACTGTTTCATAAAAAGATGTAGTAGCAAAGCCAGCTGTTTGAAAGGGCAGGTTAAGCAAACAAACTATAATTGTTCAGCTGCCAAACTTAAAAATAAAAGCAAAATACTTATTTACAAAAAAGAGAGGAGGCTATAAAGGAGAACTCATCAACAGCATAAATCTCTACCTATGCAGAGAGGGATTTATCATTTTTTGATTTAGACAAAGGGAAACACTGACACTCAATTAGCTGATGTAGTAGGGATCAGAAAGGCTGAAGCAAGCGATATGATTGGTTAAAGACGGCGTCCAACTGCCAACATTTGGCTCATAAAAAGCATTGTACACTATCACAAACACATTATAAGCAATGCAAAGCAGGAGAACGTTCACCGTCACCAGAGCACCCGTGTCCAAAAATGCAAACAATTATGGCCTTTAGGATGTTTATGGGTCCCTTAAAAACACATGACATGCTGTTCTGATGGAGTTTCTCATAATTACCTTATTATTAAGGAGATAACCTGTGTTAATCATAGTCCTGAAGTCTGCCGTTGAGCACAGTGAAACACACTGAAAGCAGTCAGGGTGCCAGCTTGTAAATACACTCCTGGAGCAAGTTAGCAATGCACTCGCCATGCAGTAAACTTTTTGCATGTAACGTACATTGCTTTAAAGAATGCCATGTTACTCCCAGCATCTGTGTTGGGTTTATAACGCTCATAATATTAATGAGAAAGCTTCGTGCACTTAATTTCTGTGAGTTTTTGCTACATGGGTTTTTTTGGGGGGGCCGTAATAGCCGTAATGAAGACCCTCATAGGTGTTAATGGGCTTTTATATGAAATCACACTCCATCAGAAGGTTTAAAAATATTTGCAGGTTAAAACTATTTTAGATAAACCCAGCAGATGCTCACCTGTCTTTGTAATGGGAGCATTAATAACCATTAGAAATGAGATCATGGGATGAAGCATTTCTCAAAATCATCAGAGCAAGTGATACAGATATGCATGTATTCACTGATCTCACTTTTTAGATTGCACTCTTCTGGTGAAATGTTCTGAATAAGCTGTTGTATCTTTTCTATTTGCTTCCTAAGTGCAGTAAATAAAACAAAACATTCCTAGCTTGTGGCTGCAAGCTAGAGAGAAGAGAAAATAACGAAACACAGGGGCGAAATAAAAAGTATGTAGCAAACTGGTGACATAATATCTTCTACTTTCAGTTGTCTCAACCCCGTCTATACTGCTCGCATTCAGAGAAATTAGACTCTGATGCATCTTAATTTACAGTAAAGATATTTAAAGGCACATTCTGCAATATCTCCTATTGCATTATTGACTTATATGAGGACACAGCGTGGTGGATATGAAGCACGTGAAACCAGGTTCAGCAATATGAACCAACTGCGGGGAGGGTTATAGAAAACTAAAATATTAGCAGTTTACTTGTTCCGTTTTCTGTCTCTTGAACCAATCGTTATAGATGTTAGGGGTACCAAATCATTCACGTTACTTTATACTTTACTGTCTTTATAACAGTTTGCAGGTGCAGTATTTACTGCTTGCAAATGTTAAAACTGCAGCAGCTATGTCTGTCCTATAGCAAAGAAACATAGAAGTGTTTGGCCTAGCCGTCGTTATTACTTTCCTCCGCATAGGGTGAGACTGCAGTCTGGCAGGTGAAGAAACGGAGGAATGGCAGATATTTCCTCCTGGAACCTGCAGTGGGCTAAACCTAAATGTCTGAGTTTTTTAAAAATGCCTTGCAAGGAGGTGCTCCGCATCTAAAAAAGACGATAATAAAACCACGACACCTAAATCGTGAATGAGCCTTTTCAGCACTCAGTCCCAGTCCTGTTCACTTAAAGTCATTGCATCGCAGGGCTGATACGGGGAAATCTTGCTGACTGTGCCTTTAAACGTCTTGCAAGATGCAAACCATGCACATCTGTCAAAAGTATAGGGTTTGTTACTTCTTCTCAATCTTCAGTGTTTGCACAAAGCTCCAGAGGTCCTTGACCACCTGAGGAAGGTATGGAGAGGGGAGAGGGGGATAGAAACAGAATAAGAAAGAAACAGAGAGATATTACAAATGATTCAAATGAAGTGCTATACAGCATGAGACACATGACTCACTTTTACTACAACATGCTTTTGTGTGTCTCGCCTGTGGGAACACTGCGTTTAGATAGGGCTGTTGGGGAAAGACGAGGGGTTGGGTGGGTGCAACAGTACATACCAGAGTATATGACTAGGTGCTCCAGGTCTGACAGATCTCAGCCTTGGCTGATGAAACCAAAGCACTTCCACAGATGTTTCGACACACTGGGATCAACAAGCCCTCCCCAACCCAACTCCACCCCCCACTCTTTTCCTTGTCCGCCCAGGCCTGATTCTGCTCTAAAGAGCTTTCACCTGCTCTCATAACTGTACAGTTAACATTATAACCCTCCAATGCAATCACACACAAACGTCTGAAAAGCTCCTTTCAAGTGACCGCGTCCCAGCACAGTCTGACTAGAGCTAGAACATTTTAGTCTGTGGTGATATTCTGAAGGTTTATGGGCGATCACTTCCCAGTCTGCAAAACAATGTGTAGGAACTTCACGTCTCATTTCTTCTGGACTAAAAAGCAGTACTAGGAAGTCCTGCATTTAGAAAAACCCCCGTTCTGGGGCTGGCCAAAGGCCTTGAATGTCAAAGAGACTGGTACCATTCACATACCACCAGTCCCTTCATTAAGGCTACAAAAGACACTCACTTCAGTAAATCACACAGAAAGAGTTTGCCTTGGCAGGTGTACTCCCATTTCATCTGAAAAGAGCCCACTGACACAAAATGAATATAATTCAGAAAGAACACACCGTTCTCATTTGAGGCATCGAAGACACTCGAGGTAGTGTAAGGTATAAGAACCAAGTGTAAGAAACAATGATGTTTTTCAGGGTATCCATCATGGTAAAGTGCTCTTTAACGTAAATGCCTGTAGCTGCTCAGACACAGTAAGTTGAATATTTCTAGGACCTGGCAGTAATCACCTCTCCGTGGATGAATATTTATGAGTAAATTATCTGTAAAAACAAACTGCATGTGATGCAAGAGCTCATAGCGTTTGGTTAGCATCTAAAATAAACAGTCTCACATGCCTGATGTGCAATCGATTCATATATACATAATATATAATAAGATATTGTGATTACTTACTTTTTTGTCTGAGATTTTAAAAGAGCTTTTCACGAAATTCTCAAACTTCTGCTCCGTCTTAGGCAGTGGCTTTCCCTGGTGAGAAAGGCCATTAAATCATCAGCTTAAGCGTGTGTCAGACATTCAATTAAGAGCAGTCATTTGCAAAGAGAGGATGACAGCTTTACCTCTTTGGCTGCTGTTGACAACTTGCTTTTAATATCAGTCACGGAGGGAGATTTAGATGTGCCAGCCTGGGGTTTGTCTTTTCCTGGTGCAGGTGTCTTGAAAAATACATCAGCTAGATAAGTAACACTGATTGATTCCTTAAGTCAAATAGAGACAAGTGGCTTCATATTGTGCCACAATATTTCTTCTTTTACTAAGGTTGAGCTCTTCTATTACCTTTTATTTTCATTTATTCTCATGTGAACCCAGTGGATAATAGCTAACTAACGTATTGGTGATGAATTCATTTGCTGACCAACAGGCCAGTCTGGGATGCAGCCCTGTTGAGACCCATTTAGTCTGGGTCTGCTTTTACAAGCTTTGCATGAGCAACCAGCTGGAAGAAGATAAAAGCATTAGTTAGGACAACAAATAATAGCCTAATTACACCAATCTTTGTACAAATACATCAGGTACAAATTATGTTTTTATTGTTTGCAAGCAGGAGAGGCCAAGCTGAACTCCACAATAGGCACAAGGGACTGTTTGTCAAATGTGTTAGTCCAGTAACTCAACTGAACTAATGGAAAGAAAGACTGAAGTCAACTAATGCTCATGTTTTTCAATGAAAGTTTCACTGACATCAACTTAACTTGTCATGAAAAGAACTATTTTTCTGTTCAACATTTGTGAATGTCCAAGAACAAACCAATACAGGTGCTCCTGGAGCTGACAAACGATATTTTGACCAGCAAACAGTGCTGTGAGATTTTTAGAAGAAGAGGGCATCGGGAGCACTGAACTAGCTAGCACACAGGTGTTGAGACCTGGGAAGCTGAGGCCCCAAAAGTCCTTGGTTAGAATATGCTTGAATGTGACAACAACAACACGCAAAGCAAAAGCAGTGACTGTATGTTACCCGAGCCGCAGACCTGTCCCTACATGTAAAGCCGGTGTGGAATCCAGCGAAATTGCAGGGTTTCATCGATGGCCACAGACGTATTTGAAAGAACAGAGGAGCAACATATCGACCAACGTTTTACCAAGGAAGTCAGTAAAATGGCAAAAATTTTGTAGGCAGTAGTTTCCCTGCAGTTGGCATTACCATTTTAAACATCAACGATCATTACGTTGGTCTAGTCCCATTCTGACATGCAGTCCAGCATCAAAGCTAGCAACAGTGCCCCAGACTCACGCTTACTCGTTACCTCACATACGTGCATACCTGTGCATGTGATGGCTGCAGACATCCGTCAGTACTAACTCTGGTACCCGCTCTAGTTCAGACTTGCTCTCCGTCAGCGTTTTCCGTATTGGCATAGGTGACCTGGTTTTGTGTCATTTCCTTTAAATTCAGTAATAAAACTAAAGATGCGATACCGTATCATAGACAAGCTGCCTGCTTGTTGCGGTTTTAAAACAGCAGCTTTAGCCTAACTGTGCTTATGAACAGCATACCTTGGACTTCTTGAGTCTGAGCAACCAAAACCATAGGAAGTAGTACAACAGGTCTGAATTTAATATTTAGGGACTATATAAGTGGAATCCAGACCAGGTTCTTAACAATTTTCCACTTCCTATAGGTTTAGATCTGGTTCAAAGATACCAGCATATGTCACGTATTGCTTGATACACCAACTATGAAAACCAGGGTAAAACTTTAAGTGGTTAAAAACAGGTGGAGTTCTTGCTTTAGTTTAAAAACCTGCAATAATCTGTCCCTGTCCCTAAAGAGCTACATTTTATGGCACAGATCAAAAGGTATAAAGTGGAAAAAAAAACCTTGAAGTGCACATGCCAAGCTGCAAAAAAAAAAAAAAAAAAAGAGCACATACACTGCTGGCTCCTGGCCAAACAAACGCACCACATATTTATTATTTACGGGCAGCTCTCTACTTCCAAAGGACAGCTGTGGACCTGAAACAGCTGATAAACACACAAAGCCAGCAAGCTTTTTCATCTGGGCCAGACACTGATTACAGATGCCACAAGACACGGAACTTAATCACAAGCACAGTATCGTTTGATGCAATCTCTTGTCTTCAATCCAGTGCAAACACGCGGTTGTGACACCTTTGCTCATCGGGTCTGTGCAGGGATGGCAACTGTCATTTTGTTGGAATGATAGCTTTGAAGGTCCATGTCTAGGGGAAACGTCAGGTCACTGGGAATAAATCAGGGACCCAAATCCTATGACTTTCTTATATATGGTCACAAGAAAACCCACTAAACATACAGAGTGACAGCAACAAAAGTAAATGCAGTAGTGTTTTATTATGACTGAACCAATTGGAAGCAATTCACGACAGTTGCCCAGCTACCACCCAAAGGTCAGACTGTGCAATGCTCAACTCAACCCAACACAACCTAATGGAAATGTTGTGTCGGGACCTTAAGGGAGCTAAGCACAAGGCAGTCCTCCAAAACCACAGTGAACTGAAGAAATGCTGTAAAGAAGAACAAGCCAAAATTCCTTCACAACAATGTGAGAAAACGCTAAACTGGAAATGATTACTTCAACTCATTGCTGATACAGATGCATGTACAAGCTACTGAATTACCCCAGTTTTTATATTTCTGGCCTCAGTTTTGGTAAATTAAACAATGGCACATTACCAGCATGTTATCTTTCATCTTGAAGTGAGATCTGATTCTATTATTTGATATTTCTACAACAAAATAAAGGTAACCCAAATATGGGATGACCTGGTATTAGAAGAAGTGTGGTATTTAAAGAAGTGAGCAAGGAGGAAGATGCTACTCTTAAACAAAAAATGCTGTCTGTCTACTGTCAACTTAAGACAAACCATAAGTCTGTAAGCCAGCAGACATCAACCCTACACTCAACACTCCATTTAACTAAGAATGATTAAAGCTGAAAAACATGAATGTTTTGGAATGAAGTTGTGAACTTAATCCTACAGTTCAGTTGTCACATATTGGATAATTCTTCACAATAAATGAAAGATTGTGTCCAGTTTCTCAGTTTGATTGAGTTGCTTTTAGAAAATATTAAAGATCTGCATAAAACTGATTACACTTTTATTAAGAACCCTACAGGCTTTACAAATGTTCAAGCATTAGAAGTAGAAAGTGGGTCGAGCTTTTGTTTCATTTTTCATGTACAACAGGTCAGAGTTAGATGCAAACATTCTTACACTCATGAGAACAATAAAGAAGCACTAATAAGACAGGCACCTGCTGTAACACATGTCAATCAGTCGCGAAAACAATGACTCACACCCACGGGGATAGGTCTGAGTGAAGTGCTTAACAACTTTATGAGCGTGACGTGTGCTTGATGGCATCACCTTCTCCAAACTCAAAAGACACCAGCTGCAACATAAAGTTACTTAAGATCAGCACAATTCAAGTGAGCTGGTTCTCATGTCGAGTCGGTTATGCAGGAAGGTGCAACAACATTGCTGGCTGTAAGAGGTGAGAACTGTGGCACTGGCAACAGATCTGACAAGCCAACCTAATGACCAGTCACCTGCACTTAGGAAAGAAAAAAACAGACATCCACGCCCGCTTCCTCGCTCCTCAGGGGCATCTGGAAGCGCAAGCTGCACCAGACATCAAACGCTGGTAATGAGAGCAATTGGGAGACGGTGTGTCCAGGAAGTGAGGGGTGTAAAGAGGTTGCAGAAAGGGAGCAGTTGTTGTGCAGAAGTGGAGAGGGGTTGAAGGCAGTCGAAACTCAACAGGCCAGAAAGTTAGACTGGGGGGATAGTTTCAGTGCTTCAGCTGCCCAGCAGCTGATCCCCCCGAGCATTTCAAGAGTCACCATGCAATGTCTGGACAACAGCCACAACAGAATTAGTCGCTCTGTCCCACACAGCAAGAACACTGGCCCCGACGGTGCAAGAATTGAAGAAATAAAGTAAAAACCACAATAAATAAATACAATCTGTCAAATCAAATATACAACATAGTATCTACAGTACAGTGCAGTGGCTTGATACTGCAGACTCAAGTTACTGTGTGCAGTAATGTGAACCTGTGCAGAGTATGAGAACTCCAGCACAAACATACAGAAGCATACAGAAGGACCAGAACTGGGCTGAGTTGGGAAGCCTTATGGTGTCTGCCCTGAACACTAGGCAACAGAACTGCCTGCCTGAGTTCAGCAGGTGGAAACCAACAGCCCAGACATGACATTGTTCCATAAAGAGGAATAGACTAACACACCATGCAAATGCATGCGCCGGAGGAGCATTTAGTGGAAACATCCATTCCAAGTTGATACATTTTCACAATAAATAAAACAATACGTCTAAAGTTTGATTGCGCTCGTTTAAGAAATGTTAATGTAAATCATGCAGCAGGGTGTGGGGGTCCTTAGTTATCTTTGTTGCTTTGGACCTGCAACAAGGCAGGGCAGAGAAGATCTGACAACGATCCATAGGCTTAGTGTTCAACATGATAAAAATGTCACAGCTCTTTTTGAAGAAGCCACACAATAAATTCAAATTGTGCTACCTCATTGTGGACTGGGTGTGCAAGACTAAGTGTAAGACTCTAAAGCTTTTATTGTAAACCATTTTTCAATTTTAAGCACAAGCAGCTGAATTAATGTGCCAATGCATAACACCTTTTCTAAGGGTTCACAGTAACCGGCTTTGTAAACTTACATTAAAACTTGCCAATTTATAGTCTCGGATATATCCGTGTTCTACGGGGGGTGGGGGGAGCGGGGTTGAGAGGCATCAAAGGTGGCTGCAACTCAAGACAGCAGGGTCAGGCCAAGGGGTCACAGGTTTAAACCGTGCCCCAGGAAACCCGTTTAGAGGTCAGGTGTGTTTGCTTAAAAAGAGGCAGAGATCAAGCTTCAACTTTTCAGAGGCGGTTGTCCAAGACATTCCTTTCAAGAAATTAACTATCAGGTTGAGCTAATTGCAATGTGCATTTATCATACTCCTTGGCAGTGGAATGGGAAGACTCCTGTGTTTTCTCCCTAATTCTAGTATGTTTGAACTGTGGATGCTGATAAATGCACTTCCTTGTTTGTTTTTTGTAAAGAGCAGCATACGCTGCTGGGACTGACACCAAAGAGGAACTCCGCCTACATGGCATAATGTTCTGCAACAAAAATGCTCAGCTGAATCTGGTGGAACAGTCTCTGCAATGTGACATCATCCGCAAGCAAGCATTCCTGGTGGTTCTTTTCTTAACATTATCTTAGCTTTTTACCCAGGAATTGGCAAGAAATGAATTTGTGGTGTCTGTCATAATTTCCCTGTGTGAGAACAATGCAAAACACCACACTGTGTTTTTACACTGAATAAACATTAAAAAAAGTCTGCCTTTTCAACTAGACTTTGGAAATCATATTTCCTTTATTCCCCAGAAACATCCCCACCATTATTCTGTTATTATTCGATAAAGCGTTTCCATACCTTTATCTGGGGTTTCCCTGCCGATTCTGATGGCTTTCCCGTAGGACCATTTTGTTTCACGGGAGTCTTGTTGGGCTTCTTAGGCTCAGGGTTCTGAAACAAAAACAACAAAGACCCATATAACGTAGAAAACAAGTACAGAAATGTGTGTTATAGACGAAAGATAAACAAACAAGTACTGTATCACAGTAAACACTATCACAAATCAGATGACAGCAGGCGTGCCCTACTGAAGTTACAAGCCACAAAACTAACTAGTTTAGCAGCTTTTCATGACAAAAAAGTCTGAATATCTTAAGAAACTAGAAATGACCACACTACTGTATAGCACGCATGTCCTTTATTTCCTTTATTAGATCCCTGTCAGTTAGTTTCAAATAGTGACTGTGGTGTATTTTAGGCCATGTATGAGTTTTAGTCTGTTAAAAATAACTTCAGAGCTCTCATTGTTGGGTCATTTTGTTTTAAAAACTCCCACATCAAAGCGCTATTTGCCGGGTTTTTTTTTTAGCTGTAGCCAACAACTGACAAATTACAAGTCACTGCTATCATAATATAAACCACATTTGTAGAAGTGTTCACAGTTGTGTTTCGCCATGAGGCGTTCATTGTTTAAGGTCAATATGAGATCAATGCTACGAATCTGGACCACATTGAAAAGAATCTACAGCCATGGCAAGAAAAAATGTTCAATACCAAAACAATGGTCACTGCACATGAGTAGTGGCAATGTTCATTTTAATGACGGATGTGGGTAAGAATCTCTGTACAGGCTAACAGAGAAAACACCAAACATGCATTATAATGTCTCAGTGATCAGATATTTAGTACCCCAATAACATGTAATTGCCCTTCTCCACACTGGAGGCCTTCCCATCAGGTTTCCATTGCTCTCAGTCACCTGTGTAATTACCTTGTAATAGCTGAGGCAAGTGCCTGTATTTCTGAGCACTAAGCCCTTCTTTGCAATCACTGGTATTCACCTTGGAATGGGCAAGAAGTGTAACTGCCTGTGTTGACATAACTGCTACAAGGCAATTACACGTGTAATTTCCTAGTGTAATTCTGTTAATACCAGATGTTCAAGGGCTGTTTTCAAATGTTCATTCTTAATTTGAATTTGCTGATTGTAAAATGTCTGCTCCACTACTATCTGTAAAAGGCGAATCTCTAGTGACCAACAGTGCTGGATCAACGTGATAGAAGGTGTAGTAGTGTGGTATTAGGCCTTAAATGAGACATTCACCATTACAAACTCCTGTTTTATGCAAGATTAAATTGGTTCATCTTCATATGAACTACGCTATAACTTTAACATGTTGATGGCGTTCCTTAGATTTTATCATGATATACAGTCTGAATTGTGTGACTTCATATGCACGGGTGCATGTGCCTTAGCTACATAAAATCACTTCTCGTTGCCACGGATCGACTCTAAACAGGTTATAAAGACACCAGGGTGCACCTGATTGAAATTCTCAATTCTGCAGCAAAGGCAAAGAGGTTTCAGTCTTTTCACTTTGCCAATATAAAGGCACTGAGCATGAACCAATGGCCTAAAGGGCTTATTTATTTACATTTAAATACTGCAGTTAAATTACTTACCAGTTAGTACTGTATGTAATGAGATTGAGATTTTGTGGCAAATATGAGTTTAAAGGTTTTATGTTAGCAACGTCTTCCGATTTCCTTAAGACTCTAAGTCAATTAGACTAAGAATGTGAGCAAGCAAATCAATATGTGATTCAGACCCATTTATCACAACACTGATGTTTGGTACCAGGCCATTTCACACAAAGGAAAGGTTTGAGTCATTCTGATTACTAATATTGTTGAGTTATCAGTAAATCAATAACTGTTTCCAGCCTAAGTTTTTTAATCTTTGTGCCTTCATCACAGCAGAATGAGACAGGATAGCAACTGAGCTACAGATAAGAAGGGTGAAGGAAAGGATTAAGGTCATGGAGGGGAGGGATGGAGGGGGGGGGTGTTAGAGGTGGAGGAATTAGAACAGAAGACAACAGAATAAATCAACAGGTGACAGAAACACTCAGCTGTCATCTGACCCTGAGGCAAAGATCGGCGCTCACGTCGCCGGTATGTGCATCTGCCATGCTTTGATCTTTTGCCTGGCACGGTTTGCACTTGGATGGTGTGGTTAAAAAGAAAGAAAGAAAAGAAATCACAAACAGACAGACGTAAAAAACGAGGCAGATATACACATGCACAGACACACTTGCAAGCGATTGTGGTAACACGCAAAGCAAGTGTTCAAAGGCAAAGGCCAGGTGCACAGCTGAAATGGCATGAGAGACGATAAAAAGGAGCAATCATAATAACAATAGGATGACAGAGGGACAAAGATATGCAGTGTTAAAGAAAAATGGGGGAAGATGTTTCCCAACTGTTGTGCTCGTGTGTTTGTGTGCATGCAGCATGATGTACTGTAGAAGTCTACTTGTATAGCTTACATCTATATGTTTGCACTGTGCATATCTCTGGCCGCATTAGCGTGTATGTGTAAAATAACATCGCACCGTCTTGTTGGTGACACGGTGAGAATTCAAGCAGATTACAGAGGAGAAATCCGATCATTACGCCACACAAACCCTGTGTTTTACTCATGGAAAACAGGTGGGTACATGAGAGAACAGGCTGTTTTGTCTCATACAAAAAGGTGGACGGTCAGCGGGTGCAGGAATGGGAAGGGCCTGCCGAAATGAAATGCTACTATAGGAGTGATAATTATGTGGTGGAAACAAAAGTGGAGCAGGCAGACTGCAGCAACGTTGAGAAATACCTTTTTCAAACACACACACACTCACACACACTCAAAAACACAAAAAACGTCTGAGTGTAAGTCCGTGACTACCCTGACCCCTGGTGGTTATTAGTAGGTTGGAAATGTGCTATGCAGGAAACACCATGTACAGTAAAAATGTAAGTTGGTAGTTGGTTTTCCTCAGACTGAAGAAACTGGATAAGTGTCGTAGAATGTCCACATCCACCTCATTAAAACACGCGGCGTTTAGTGAATCGTAACCATCACCTAAACATTCCTAAAGTATCCTGCAGCTAATGCCACCTCTTCCAAGAGTGAAGTCAAATGTTATTATCACAGAGAAAAACAGCCTGTCTTACCTTTTTGAGCTCTTTTCCAACAGTCTTTTGAGGCTTTACATCATTTTCATCACTGTCGTCATCCTCATTGTCACTGTAAGCAGCAATTAGAAAAGAAAATGTGATGAAGAGTAAGGTGAAAAGCAGAATGATGTGAGCTGCGTCGTCACAGGCAACAGAACAGAAAACTGGCTCTGACTAAATGTTCAGGTAGATACAGTGAATACGGTGTTTCTGTGCACGCAAGTGACTAAAAAGAACATACTCGTCTTCATCTTCATCGCTGTCCTCGTCGTCATCATCATCATCAGAATCCATCTTAAGTTTTTTCTACGAGAACAATAATCATGAGTTTAGTAAAGACACAGTCAGCTTGAATGGATATTTCCTTTTTCAAGGTGTTAGCATTTAAAGGCTATTTTATTGGCTTTAGATTAGTTTTAATCACAAGTACAGAAAAGAAAAGTCTCACAGAAAAAGTGCGGCCTGCTGTGTGCAACTCTTTTGCTAAATTAATTTAAAGAACAAACTGGGTTACAGCTACCAATGGAGGCTTCTTTCCCGACATCAAGCTTGCAGGTCGTTTCACCGGCGATGTATTGTTCTCCTCTTCCTCATCCTCTGAATCTTTCACACCTACAAAGCAAACACCGGTTACTGGTGTGTTTCTAACAATGCGGGTGGGGCTACTTGTGTTTTTCTCACTGTGTTGAGTTGGTCCTGCATTTTAATGATGTGGTGCGCTATTGCTATTTCTGAATCATATTTTGTAAGCATATGTTAAAAGGTAAGAAAAGCACAGCACTAACAGCTGTTGCATTAATACTCACTAACAAAGTGCTGCCCACTAATGTAAACTGGTCCAGAGCCAGACTGGAGACGGAAGGTAACTGGAGGAGTGATCTCAAATCCCCCTAAACTCATCTGGACAACATAGCAGTAACAATTAAAAGGATAAGATTTTAATAATTCCATCATTTATGCACTTTGCTGCACGTGCAGCAATTAATAAAAATGTTAATGTGGCATTGACATATAAACTGGGACAGCTTTTGTAAACACCAATGAGCTTAAAAACACAAAGTACTGGCAGTGAAGCTAACTCACAGAGGGCAGGATGGACGGCTTCAGGACAACCAGCGGCACTTTGGTTGATTTTCCATCGTAAGTGAGGCCCTCGATTTCCACCGTGTGAAACTTATCCTCAGCCTCAGCTCCTAGACACACCTGCAACAGCAGCACAGCTGTTAACATGTTTATGTCATGTGATATGCATAATCAGGCTAATGCTGCCAATACCACATCAGCATGTAGCTTACTTATTATGTGAAGGCTTTCCTAGAAGATTATTAGTGCTGCTTTATGTCTAATCTTCTGAAATACCAAGTACCTCTAACTGAACAAATTTTCATTCATCTGTAAATGCGAGTTTTGCATTTTCAGATATACATTTCTGGTTTGTCAAGGTCATTGCTTTTCCCAGTGTGCAGTGTGCCTGAGTGTATGCCTTAGGAACACAACACACAAGCATGCAACGTTAATTATACACTGGCAAGACCTGTGTAATATGACAAAATAAAACTGTACAAAGAGAAACTGCAGGTGTACGGCCACATATGTTTACTGTGTGAATGTAATACATAGAAACTGCTATGTACATCATCTGTGTTATCGACCACTGTCCACAGTTTTTTACTGAGTAATCCAAACAATGTACAACACGGCAATCTAAACAATCCACGTGTGTGTGGCTACAATAACACAGAAAGCCATTAAAGCTGCTTCCAGGCCATAACTGTGTATTTTAACCCCGGATGTTTCCTGCTAAAACACTGGTTCCAGTCTCATCTCTACGGCGGGAACAGGTGTTCCGCGCGCGTGGACGGAGGGCGCGCTCCTTACTGTTTTGAGTGACAGCTGTTGCTCCGTATCGTCATCGTCTACGTCAACTTTGAACTCCCGTTTGTCCGATTTGAGGGTACAGCCTAAGGAAAAACGATAAGTGTGACCAAACTCATGCCTGCACTTCACTTGTAACAACAGATATAAATGCATAAAAGTGTTGGCAAAACACAGTCTTTGCTATGAATCCACATGCTTCGTTCGGCTAGCTAACAAAGGAGCTGAATTGGCGCCGAGCGCAGTCAGCCTGCTTCGACAGCTACGAAGCATACTTTCTCGGGCTAAAAATGTCGAATAGCTACTTGTGCATGATAAAAAGTCAATAAAGCTGTTTGTGCGACCAAACAATTTACGTTTTCTGTCAGAATAAGAGAGCTCACCAAACAAATACATTTGTGGTCTGCTCAAATCTGAAATATCGTCCTCCATCTTTGAAGTGGGTGGTTACACTTCCGTATATTGGTTTGACGGACACGGCTACGGCCCAATAGGGTAGCAGAAGGTGACGTAGCGTTAGAGACGATTAAGCCAATAGACTTGCAGAGGGGGCTGGACGAATAATACCGATTATTCTACTGGTTGAACACTAGATGACGCCGTCATTGTATAGTTTGAGGTCAAGCAAACAGAAATAACATTTAGTCACAATATCTTCAACACACGCCTAAAATGTGCTTTATTAAAACAAAATATGATCCACTAACTCAGCCTATAGCTATGGACACTGCTAGTACACATACAATTCATTAATAAATCTAATTCCATTATATATGTTATCCTGAATTAGGATGTTGACAATCTGGGTATTATGTTTTACAGTTGTATATATATAATTTAAGCATGTTTACGTTGAAGTCGGAGTTTTAATAAAAAGGTTTATTTATGATCCAGGGTATTCGTTTTAATTTTTCACTGATCAACTGTGAAATACAAAACTGTATTCTCAACTTCTATGGCCAGTAGAAACATAAAGCATAAATATAACAAATTTCATACACGTGATAATAATTATACACAAAGCAGTGCACAAATTCACAAAAATTGTATAATACTCAACAATTCCTAGGATGTTCTTTATCTTGACAAGTTGGGTCTTATCAGGGCTCTTAGTTTGTAGTAACTCAGGATTTACAGAACATAAATGATATTTGCTGGTGTCTTCTCCTTGTAAGTCGCTTTGGAGAAATGCATCTGCCAAGCAAAATAAAGTAAAGTCAATAAATGTGCACAGTCATCAGTAAATTGTATCCGTTGCATTTAGCTATAAATATAATATATCATAATTCTACTCACATGGAACAGAAATTCATAATGTAAAACAATGTAATAATTACACATTAAATCCTTATCTGTGGATTATAGATGTTACTAAGTGTGTGACAAGTGTTTGCCACCCTACTGATTTTTTACTTTTTTGAATATTTGTCATACTTAAAAAGTTCAGATCATCGATCAGGCAGTTTTAGTAGCCACACCCAGATTCCCGTGATTACTGCCACACCTGTTAAGAGACATTGTTCAAAATGCAGAATTTTCCCAGAAGTGACTGGCAAAATTACTACAAAAATACACCAAGAGACAACTTATCCAAGAGGTCACAAATGAACATCTAAAGAACTGCAGACATCAGCTGAGGTCAAAAATGACTTCCCAAGGCAAAAACCACTGCTGACGAAAAGGAACATAAACGCTCGTCACACTTATACCAAAAACATCTTCATGATTACCAAGACGTTTGAAAACATGTTCTGTGGGCTGACAAGAGAAAATCAAATTTCTTTTTACCAACAGTCAAATATGGTGAACCATAAATTCTGCTCTTTACCAGAAACTCCTGATGTCCGTCCATCAGCTGGTGACATCTAAAGCTGACTTGGGTTGTGCAACAGGACAATTATCCGAAACAAACCAGCAAGTCCACCTCTAAATGTCTGAAAAGAAATTAAGGTTTTGGTTTTTGAATCCCACTGAGACGTTGTAGCATGACCTTAAATGCGGTTCGTGCACAAAATTCCTTCACAGTTTTTTAAGCACTTGATTGCAGTTGCTGTGGTTAAGGGTTGTTAGACTTAGTAGGCAATTACTTTTTCACGTAGGGCTACATGGAATTGTGTTTTTCCTCAATAAAGAAAATGATCACCTAAAAACTACATTTTGCGTTCATTTGAGTTATCTTTGCCCAATTTGTAAATTGTTTGATTATCTGAATAATTAGTGTAATAACAAGTATTACGTGTGACAAATATGCAACAACATCATCTTTGAATTCATCTCTTAATTTAAATTTTCATACACATATTTGTCTTTTTATTTCACACATTATAATTAGTACATGAAAGAAGCTTTACACAAAAAGCAATGGAAATATTAAGCCTGGGATATTCTCCCTGACGGCCATCATTCACTGTGCTGTTTGGACTGAACAAAGAGGCCTTTGGCCAATAATATTAAAAGTTCAGCCTTGGGGGCAGTTATAGTCCAAGAAGAGTCTTCTGTGGTTTAAAAAAAATACTTATTAGAAACTGGAGCCTGATGCAGTATTACAGGATAAATTAATACTCTCCAAACGTCTACAGAATCATTTTATAATCTTCCTCCTTTTATTTGTTGGAATAAACTGAAACCTTTTAAATTTAGGGCAGTGTAGAGTGTAATAATCACCTGACAGTAATTTGGTTTAATTCAAGGTGTTGCTCAAAGACCAAGAAAGCGAAAGTATTCGTGAAGTTGGCTTATTTTGAATTTAAGGTTTGTTTACTTCTCTCAGCCAGTGCAGAGGTTTGGATCCAAAAAACTGATTCTTCTTCTAACGTTGTTGCACAAACCCAGGAGTTCAGGAGCCACATTACACGCTGTTCAGCATTAACAACATTTTTCTGGAGCTGAAAAATTGTCTTTTATGTTAAATCTCTACTTTTTTTGCAAGAGAAATGGAGCACAACAAAACATCAGAACTGCAAAGCAACAGCTTTTTCTGTGCTTAAACTGTGTATCTGGACTTTACTGTGCAGGCGCTGAGTCACTGAGTGTTGTTAGCCAAAAGGAACGAGTCGTCTTCGTGCTTGTCAGGATGCCCGAGAGGGCTTTAATGTGTCACAGGTTGCCGGGACACGTCTGCATATCCACCGTCATGGCTGATAGGACACTGAAGTGGATTACTCAAAACATTTGCTTTGCACTTTAGTCTTTAATGTGAAGTGAGTAAAGAACTTTTTATGTTTACTTACTAAATCAGTCCTAAACCTCTACCTATTATCATCAGAGCAAAATAAGTCAATATTAATAAGAAAATGTGTGTGAAAAAAGTTTTGTGTGTATTTGTACACAGATGGGAAAAAACAAGTTTTTTACAAATGTTGAAACTGTACATACATGTTCACATAGCTGAGAGAAAGCAAGGGTGTGATGAAAGCTTGTCATGTCACCAGGTTCAGTCACGTCTGAAGTCTCTGTCACGCTGTCAGGCTGAAGACAGACATCTTCATTCCTCACTTGGCTCAGACGGATGTGACTCCACTCTCGCCAAAAGTAGTTTAATAATCACCACGAACAAAAATAATGCAAACAGAAAAATCTATGGTAACTTAACATTTTAAAAACAACCTACAATATTGTGTATAAATCTGTCATCTTTTTTTAGACCCAGGACGCTAAGCAAGTAAATAAAGTATTCTTTATGTAGATCACACTCGGGAAAAATGTCTCTTTTGAGATGTTTAATGTGATGTAATACCACTGGAAACTAAATATGTTTACGGACAATTTCAGACTTCTCCAGTCAATCATTTATTTTCCTTAGTGCCCTTTTTGTTCTGGAAGTAAATCTGTCATTCTGTCTTGTCTAACTAATTATCACTCAGAAAATAAAGAATTCATTACGAAGAAGGTGATTAATGAATAGGTGTAAAAATAAATGAGGAAACAATTAGGATGTCATATTTTCATTTTGCAACTTAAATACCGAATTGAGCATTGAAACTAGTTCAGATCTTAATATGGCAGCGCAAACCTCGCTTGTGTTTTTCATTTTCTCTACCATCCTAACTTCAAACTCTGGTTTCACCCACATGTAAAAACTTGTTTATGGCTATGTGCAGCAAAAATACTTCATACCTCACCAAACTTTACAGATCATTACCGATCATGATGTAGGCCTGTTGTTGTGAACCTACATTTGAATTTTCAGCTAATAACACAACACTAAGTATTACCCATCTACAGCTGAATTCTTCAGAAACGAGCAGTGTTTTCTAAGTAAGTCAAACGAACAGGGCGAAGCAGTATTCGAAAGTCAAGGACCGTAAAAGCCTTTTTGTCAACAAAGCCTCACATGTCAACACATTAGGACTGATCTAACACAGTTTGGCAACAGGAGGAGGCGTCTACGGTCCTCTGAAATCCAGTGGCTAAAGCAGCTGTTCAATACCTGTTAGGACTTCACACTGATAATATTACATCTGGCGTCACGTAAATAACATACAGTAAAAACAATATCACCGTATCTTCCTCATGCTCCTCTTAGGCACATGTTGTACAAATGTCGGTGTACACTCAGGTAGGGTTAGGGTTAAGCCTAACCCTACCTGATAATAACCCCTAAGGCTCATTATCTGTAGAAGTAGGATGAATAAAAACTCTTTTGTATGATCGCAGGCCTTGTTTTTCTTGATTAACTTGTACTTTTGATTGTGTACTGAAGCTGAATTATCAGTTTAAATTGAGGAAGTGTTTTTAAAAAGTTCCAGAACGAGATGTTTATGGCTGATCAATGATCAAATGGCTGCAAATCTCAAAGGTTGTTGTAACTTAAAAGCTGATGATCAGTGTCGCACAGCTCAAATCAATTGCACAGTTTGGATTAGTCTAAATAAACTGTTATAAATTCTCCAAAATGTAAATTTAGTTTCTTGGAGGCCAACCAAAACAAAAACCAATGTTTGTTCAGGAACCTTCCAGCGTTGGCAGTGCTAAACCTTCTGACTCTGAAGCCACAACAGCCGCCTGATAATGATTTAAATGTTTACTGCGATTCTCAAGATTGGAAACAACTGATGGGAGCACAAAGAATGTGACACAGAGCACACAGCAGGCAGTGAATGGATTCTGGTGCCCCCGTCCAAAACAACATTTTTGATAGGAAGTCTGATACGGCCTAATTCTCTCGCTCTTGTTCATCTTGTGTGGTGACATTTTATTGGATAAAGACATTGCTCTACAGTGGCGACAGAAAGGAGAGAGGAGAGGAGAGAGAGAAAAAAAACTGCACAGCCATGACAGAAGAGGAGGAAAATCTTTAAGCACCTGTAGTAAAACACAATGCACGGTTTTGAAAACAGCATAGAGAGGAATTTTTCTGAAATGGGCCAAGTCACGTCTTCAAGGCTTCCGAGACAGAGAGATGAAAACGGCAGGGAGCGGAGGAAATGGGGGGGTGGGTGGGTTGAGGAGGCGTCACCTGGAGAACTGCCTGTTACTGACAGGATCTCAACCGGGCAAGATGCCCTGAAAACCAGCTAAACATAGGCACAATGTCTTAGCGAAAGCAAAGGTTGTTTGAGGTGGATGCAGTTGCAGACAACCTTCATGAAACAGATCATCAGATGCCAACATATGATGAAGACATTCACCACGGAGTTTGTAAAACCCAGGTCTGTCATGGAGGCCTGTGACAGGTATTTGTCAGACGCAGGCACAGCCAAGATGAACCTTTTCCCCTAGATTAACTAAACTTTAACTTAATCATACAAAACAAGCGATTCTCCATCGAGGACAAGAGGTGGTGCACAACAAGGCCCACCTCCTGCGCTGCTGATAGTGTTGAAGGCTCATTTACGGACAAGAAACCTGAATGATGTTTACTCTGCTCCTAGATGACATGTGTTTGTTATGACTTGCCTGATAAGCATTTGTAAAATAGGGCGGATGTGGTGATAAGAAATGTTTACGACTGGTGTCTAGGGCCATGATTCACCTAAAAAACAGTGTAAACAAAGTCCGAGTCTAGCGTATCGATACTCATGTGTGGAGTTTTCTTTTGATTTGCTCAGGTTTTTCCCTGACAGGTATTCAATGGATTGTTTTAGCACAGGACTCCCGCCCCGCTCTAGATGCCAGGTAACTGACACAAAAAGCTTCTTCTTCTTCTGCGCTCTCGTCCCTCTCTTTTCAAAGCTTCATTTATCCGGCGAGGGTTTTGCTGAGCATGTTTGCTGTTTTTTTTTTCCAGCCCTTTCGCGCCCTTCTTCACATTCACACATGGGAGCTGCAGTCATCAGTTTTTATGGGTAAGAAAAGGTATTGCTCTGTCCTTCTGATACAATTCATTGGTATCTTACCTTTGGGTGGTTTGAAACTTTAATGTGTAATCATAGCTAAATCCCATGAGAGTGAGAACCTCGCTGAAATCATAAAATATTATTGCGTGGTTTTCATAATGGTGACAAACAACAAACAGGCACTGCGTGGAAAAAAAAAACACGAGACTAAACATGAGAGAAAAAAACAGAGAGATTTGTCATCTTTTCAAAAAGTTAATTATAACAATATTATTTAATATAAAACACCTTTAAATTGAACATAATGAGGAATCTGTCATCAGGAGTTTCACCAGTCCACTACCACTTAAACACTGTGGTCGGGGGGGGGGGCTCCGCATCGACAGCAGCTGACTTCAACGGTACTTCCGAGTGCACACAGAAAAGGGTTGAAACATGCATTTACTACATTGTACAAAGTCAAAGGCGAGTAACTGGAGGTCTCTGTTTTTGCCGTTTGTGGCAGAAAGTCTCAGCCACCTCATGAGGGATCCAGAGTCAAAAGAAGGGAAAGTCTTGATAGTTGGGCATGTACAGAGGTGTCCATTTGTTTCACAGCACTTACGGATAAAGTGCCCTCCACTCTTTTAGACCGCCAGCTGAAGGAAAAGCGGAAACTTGGTGTAAGGCAGGAAAATGAATCAACATACTTTAGATAATTAAGTAGTAGACTTGCTTAATTTTCACAAGCAGGGAGTTCCCAGTGCGGCACCTGTGCTGTGAAGAAGCATGCAGTTTGGGGTTTTGCGTGACTGGGCAGTAACACATAGCTCTCTCTCTCTACACATTTCTCCCCAACATGTTGCTGGTAAGTGCCTTTTTACTACAACAATCCCACAGCGGTGCTGCGTTTTTGAACGTCAGACACGCCAGAAACACACTGCAGAGATTCCTTCCCTTTGTCCGTTCACACTGACGACACTTTGATGAACACAATTCATCCCCCCCCCCCCACTCTCATTCACACACATACAAACGCTCACACTACAGATGCCAAGGAGGTGACGGAGGTCACCTTATTGTCTTCTGCCCATGGCTGCAGGTTCTGCAGAGCGTACAGGGAGGAGTTGTGTAGGCAGAGCGGGTCTGGCTGCAGAGGCTGGCTCAACGTCTTCTGGAAAGCTTCCTGCTGAAGCTGCAGCATCAGTCGGTTGGCCTGCTGCCTCTCGGCCTCTCTCTCCTCTGCAGTCTGTCTCCTGGTTGGATGGAGGAGACAAAAAGGAACAGATGAGGATTTAAGACCCGACCAGATCCAGTGTAATCATTGTCATAGGAGCATGTACACAACATTATTACTGATACATACACATTTCAAACATACAGGATTTACACAGGTTTAGTTCACAACCTCGAGGACAAGACAAATCTGAGGAGTCATAAGATGTTGAACATTTCTGGGAAGTACAGATAAATAAAATAATAAAAAAATATTTCCTTCTGATGTTTTCTTGAAAGTGGCGGGATATGTTTTTTATGAAACCAAACGAATGCAACCAGTGACAAAGACCCTTAAGAATATAATGCTTTGTTTTAAGCATCCACAAGACATAAATAACGCAAATCACTGCTAACAATGTCAGGCTGATGCCCTGCTTTGGTAAAATATAGGAAAACGTCACATTTCTAGTTGGGACTAAAACAATGCTGCTATCATTAAAAACACAGCAAACAACTGTTGCATTTTACTGAGCTACCTGTGTGAAACAGTACTTTCAGTGTTATTTATGACACATTTCAAATGATTGTCCTCAGTGGGAGAACTGATCAGGTTAGTAGTCAAGGCAATGAAGAAATGTAGTCAAAAAAGTCGTTACACATGTCAGAACATTTGCACATCAAGTCATTTGCAAAATGGCTGGTTTTACTGAATGTTTATTCAACACCCGTGACAGTTACTTCAGCCTGGGGCTACACGACAGCTGATCAAGATGGGTGGCAGGTGTTTGCATGACTAATGCAGGGGGGAGGACGCACAATGCACTTCCTGCCTGGAGCTGAAAAGTCGGGTTGTCTGTTTTTCTGTCTTTTCTTTTCAACGCGGCACATCTTAACAGCAGCATAAACCATCAGGTGCTGGAATCGACATGTGCTGTGGTGAAAAGCGGCACAGATGCATGTTTTTCTTTCAACATAGTTGAGAAGTAAAAAAAAAACTTTAACTTTATTGTTATTAATCCCCCAAGGGGGAAACTTTAAAGGTCAACACTGTACAATATTACTAACACACACTGTACAGTAATAATAAAAACATAAGACAATGTAGAATAATAAAAACAAGAAAAACAGGACAGACTACAGTCACACTGACATTAAAACAGCTAAACATTACGAGAATGTGCATAATCAATAGGGGTGTCATTCAGAAATATCACTGCAGTTGGCACAAAAGATATTGGAAGCGCTTCAGTGTTTGTGTTGGATAGTATCCTGAGAGAAGAACTCAGTCCAGGTGAATTGTGAGCAATCAGCATCATCAACGTGCTGGGTTATGAGTATAAAACACGACAGAAGAGAACAAAGACCTGAACCTGTGCTGCACAGTGATTCTGAATAAAAGGCGCTTTTGTTTTTCGACACTGTCTTCATCTGATTTAAAGTTCCTTTAATGTTACTCTGAACCGTCCTCATCAGCGTTACAGGAAACAGGCACACTGAAGAATTTATTAGGCTCTTTTAAATCAAAATAAAAAAAACGATACAAAATACAAATGGCAGGCAGGAATAGGAGGCGGAAACACGCCTCTAAAACACTCTTTCATGCACACCAACCTCCATCCATTAGCCACACATTATTGCTAACAGCATTATCATAATCTGATTCGCTGCCTGTTTATTCGATCATCCTCCTGTTACTAGCGTAGTTGTCACGCAAAGATATCCTTCATGCTCAACCTATCAGGTGCACACTACAGGGAAAAGGCATAAATCTCAGCAAAACTAGGAAATCGGAGAAATGAGTTAAGCCAATTCCCTTGTTAGTTGTGACATGTCGATCAGTCTTGAATTTAGTTTGGTGGTGTTTCATTTTTATTACGTCTTGTGATGGAGGATTTTTTTTAATCCACCAGGATGTGATTGTTGGAGTTTTTAAAATAAATGTTTTACTTTTTAAAGGGATCCTCAATCTACATTTACAAACTATAAATTGTATTTTTGAACGTTGTGAGCATTTTTCAAGTGTTTTAAATTTAAAAGTCATTATAAAAAGCTTTAGAATCATTAAAACATTAAGGTAATATATTATGTTTGTAATATGGTTTTGAAACAAGAGTCCTGGCCCTTTAACTAAGGGCAGGGCATGATAATTTAATTTCCTACTCATTTACCTCCAAATGGCTATAAACAACGGTTAAAATCAAGTGAATGGGTGTGTGTGTGTTTGTGTGTGTGTTTCTGTCCATGGACTTCAGTCAATTCCTCCTGTGAGTGTTTCAGTATTGCTTTGGACAGCAGGTTTCTAAAAGGCCTTTCAGGAGTAATTGTGCTTGGTCAAGTGAACTGGCCTCGACCGGCTGCTAAGCTAAGCAAAATAGGTGTTGTGTTGTACGGTGTCTCAGAATGATTCAGCTGTGGGCCATTTCACTTTTGTTTAAAGTAAAACACCAGTGAATGTTTCAGACCTAAGAGCAGCACCGAGACATTTTCAGTGCATCTGATTTTGAAACTGGAAGAAGCGGCTCGTTCTGCACTGGTGAAGACCATGTGCACCGCAAAACTCCACCACAGCCTCTTTGCTTTGTTGTGAACTGCTCATGCCAACACACTGTGGCACATGGAAGAGAGAATTATGATGCATGAAGTGTGAAGGAGACAGAATTGCACCAGATCTGAAATCTTACCGCCATTTTGTCCGCCTGTTCTGAAACCAGGTCTTGACTTGCGCGTCTGTCATTTTCAGGGCCTTGGCCAAGGTGGCGCGCTCGGCCGACGCCAGGTACTTCTGCCGGTGAAAGCGTTTCTCCAGCTCGCAGATCTGCACTCTGCTGAAGGAGGTGCGAGGCTTTTTCCTCTTTGGTGGCGTCCGGTTCTGGTACGGGTGGCCGATGCGGCGCGTCACTGAGAAGGGCGAGAGTGCAGCTGGGAGGGGAGAGATGAACAGAATATATTTTTTGAAGCTAGGAGTGCTATGCAAGCCATGCCCTAAATGCACCAATGCTAACACTGGCAGAAATGGTTCCACATTAATATCTGTAAGTGACCATTTCAATTGCTGAACTTTTCTATAGAATGAAGTTATTTCCTTTGAGGTTTTGTTCATGCATGCTCAGGTTATAGACACATTTTTTCGTGGTTAGAAAACATTATTGTCCTTAACTCTGGAAAAGCCAATGTGTTGCGGGAGTGTAACAGAAGGCCCAAGAAGAAGAAGTCAAAAGGAAAAGGAGCTAAAATATGAAAAGTAACTTTTTGTTCACCTCAGACGTATAAGGATCAGTAAACAGTTAGATTCAACCCCCCACTTTATTATAACATTCTGTATTTAAAACACATACAAGACATCTACGTTTAACAATCAGCTGGGATAGAAATGGTTGTGTTAGAAGCATTTGGTTGGGGAGGGGTGACTCACCTGGGCAAGCCCCCTTTGGGAAAGGATAGTCTGCTAGAAGGCCATTCCCGTCTCGCAGGTGAGCAAGCTCGGGGTAATAGCATTTGGCTAATGTCTCCACAGTGCTCCAGACAGGGACCCTGCCGATGTCTCCCTTGGGGAGAGGACAGAGGGACCCGGCGGCTCCTGGCCCCCCTGTGGCCTCTCCTGCTCGGCTCTCCTCTGCCTGCTCCCCTAAAGGAAAGGGAGACACAGTAAGGTCCCACATCTGGAGCACAGCAGTAGCTGCCGCCAAGCGGGCACCGATGCATAGCAGCTAATCACATGAAGGAGGCCTGAATGATAAACAGAGTCTGCTGTAACATCGTTTACTAGTCTCGTCAGTTAACATTTGGAGAGGTTTTCTACGAAATGAAATAAAATATAACAACATAATATAAGTGACATGAAGAAAGGCTCAAAATACAGATGAAGCACATACTGGTCAGCCAATGAGAAACCAGCTAATCCACCGACAATATGATAGAGCCAATGTAATTTAATCATGCGTTTAAAACAATATTACTTGTAATCGAATTATAATTCATGAGTTTTACTTTTATAAGCATTTTGGGGGTAGTTTTAGCTCAGACTTAACAAATTCAAAAAAATGCAATTTTTGCACAAAACATCTTCCATACAAACATGTTAAAGCTTCAAACATTTTTTCAAAATGAAAAATAAACACAATAAGTGAATTACATATATGTATTAGTCTGTCATTTTCAAAGATATAAAGCTAGTACATGATCCTGCACTGTGCTTCTCTTTTTCCTGTGCCTCACGTTCACATATCACCGTATCTGGGTATTAATAACAACTTATCTCCTGCATCATAAAATATCTATGAATCCTGTCTATTTTGTCAGCCGCGGGTAAACAGAAGATCAATAAATGTAATGAGATCGTTGTTGGCCATGGATCCACTCCACAGTCACATTCTCATTTGGAAATCAGCGACAGGAGAAAACGGTCGGTTTCTGTCTGTGTGGTGTCATTCCTCCAGTAAGCTGTTTTGCCTCCTGTCTTACAGGGTGTTCATTTGTTTTTGTTTTGTCAGAAAAGCTCACCAGGAGCTAAAATGAATATGAAAACATCTGCATAGGTGTTCCCGGGGGGGCCCACACACTGACGCTGCTCTCAGAGTTTCAGCGACCCGAAAATTAATTTGCAGCACAGCCGATGACAATTTGGATGGAAAATGGAACATGAAGCTATTATGCGCGAGGCAGTCATTTCCAGATGCCGCCGACGTCCCCTGATGGTGCTGAACACGAGTGGCAAATTGAAGCGCGCACCGGCAAATGGTTTGTAGAGTAAAGATGGATAGCTGCAATGTGCTGGCGGAGTAGGTCACATAAAGTTAACTTTACCTGGGTGAAAATTAGAGACAAAGATTCGGCGCCTGAAATAAAAACTCGCCATCTTTTATTGCGCTGGATTTATAGTGACCATGCCTTTATGATTTTAATCACCTTTGGCACTATTCTTATAACGCTGTTATCAGTTTTTACTTAATGTGTTGCTCTGGTGCTCAGCAGTAGTAAAAATTGTAATCACATCCCTTTAATATTCCTCTGAGGACTTAGATTGGCATCTATGGTATTTAATCACGAGTTTAGAGTAATAAAAACCCCTGTTTCTTATAGATGCTCATAGGCGACTGCTGCAATTCCATGATTCTTAATAATGAATTTATCGGGGCCTAATTGTACTATGACTCCTAATTCCTACATTCTGCAAGAGTATTTGTATAATATGCATTGAGACACGGTGGCTTCACCTTGGTCAGCTTCTTGTTGCCCAAAAAAATGTGCAGCCGTACAGGCCACATGCTGGGAGCGAGAAGGCCTGTTGTTGCTCCCAGCAGCGTGTCTGGCTGAATAATACTGCATTAGATGGCTATTTCAGGCCATCTGTGGGTTAAGTAATGGACCAGGCGCATACGAGCACGTTCAGAGGAAACCCAACATGCAGCAGGAGTCTGTAACCTGCCAACTGCAGCACAGCTCAGCCTCACAGTGTGCAAAACGCTGAGAAACATATGATACAGTGATGCTATGGATACTGCTCGACTCAAAGATGTAAGACTGTTCAAGAATCCGATCTGTCTTGAGATTTTTTTGTCTTTGCTGTTGTTGCTATATTTAAATACGTTTAACTACTGTCTCTGCTCGACTGCATCAGTCCTAATGAAACAAAATGCATGAGAACTGACAGGAATCTTTACCTTATGTTCAGGCAGTTAATATTGTAAATAAAAAGAATGTGAATATGACTAAAATGCATTTACAGAGGAGAATTAGGATCATGTAGAAATTCCTTTTTTTTCTTCAAATGTTTTATGCAGTGTTATTCAGACAAAAAGAAGTCACTGTGAAATTATTTTCTGTGCTGTACTGTTAATCTTCTTTTTTACTTTAAATTAATAAACAATATTGAAAATATGAAGAGAAAAAATCTTGTTCTAACCAAAAGTATGAATAAAAAGAAAAGAAAGCAGCCTGAAAAAAACCCATCAGACTTTTGTTCACCTCAGTCAAATGAAAGAGAAAATGGGCCAGAATACTAAATTTGCTGCCTGCGTAATACAATTTAGCATAAGCATATCAAAAAATAAAATGCTGCCGTGGAGAATATGTTTCCCATAATAAAACCACTTATACTTAATAACACTTCTCGGTGACAGCGCCTCCCTTCCCCACTGCGGATATTACCTGTAGCAATCTAATAAATATATCCGTGAAGGATTCTAAAGGGGATATTGAAATATAACATGAACATATATTGCTATTTATTACACTATAGTGAACTAAATGCAGGGACACTGTCTTCTGTCACAGAGAGAATCAGGCCTGATCGAAACACTTGCTCAGAAGCGGGTTCGTCGCAGGAATAAAGTCAGATTTACTGGGAAGGAAAATGGTTTAATGATGGTTTTTATTGGTGTTCCAGGTCCGTGGAGCTACACGCGGCTCTGTGGGAGGAAAACGTACCGAAACGATTCGTCATCACTGTTATTATTATTATTTTTAATATTATTGTGACTGCCTGTATGATATATATTTATAATTATTTATGATTTAACTCTTCACATTATTGTTATTTATTATTACATCTACAACCGAGGCATTGTTATTTTAGATTACTGCACCACCTTATTTTTTGTATTTCAGAAATTATTTTCATTATAAATAATAATTTTAAATTAATTGATTTTATATTATTATTGTTACTTCAAAATGATGGTTAGTAAGAGTTTGGGATAAAAATAAATGAAATGAAATATTAACTTTTTATTTAAAGGCGAAGAGAGACAGTGATCAACAGTATATCCACTAGTCTCTATTGAAAGGTGGATTCATTTATGCCTTTAACACCTCGAACCCGAATCCTTCGAGTCAGCACGAATTTAGGCCACAAAAAAAAAATCCGCTGCGCAGTAAAAGCTCGCGCGGCTGCCAAATCTGGAAGCGTTTGGCAGCACGTTTGTCCGCGCGCAGCCGTTTTTTCTCCTCCGGTTTCAAGCTGGAAAGCGGAGAGAAAAACGAGAAACATTTCCAACGCTTCTGTGTCCGTCAGGACAGATGATAGTCCATTTGATTTACGGCCTTTTATAGGAATCAGAGCAGGCTAAATGTGGATAGTGTGTGTGTGTGTGTGTGTGTGTGTGTGTGTGTGTAGCTGCTGCTGGACTTTGATCAATACCGTGGAAAGATATAAGCTGCGAGATGATTACAGCGACACAAAGCTGAGAGAAATTAAACGAGGGGCCCTCGGTGACTATGAGTAAAATTGATAAACCTATTTACACTGTATCTTTTTGCAGTCGACATATCGTCCCCGGTATTTAATAATTAATCAGGCAGAAAGAACGGAATAGTGAATATTTAATGGGTGTAGAGGTGGGGGTGAGAGTGCGATGTTCTTCATTTTCATCTTCATAAGGATGAGGTCACAACGAAAAGACCCGAGGAGCTGCCCCCTCTCCAAAGAAAGGGGGTCACAAAGAAAGCTAATGAATGCACAAAGCACCCAACAAATGTTTGGGAGGAGAGATGCCTTTAAAAATCTCCCTTCACGTGAAGTAATTTATAGATAAATAAATAAAACGATCGATTTAGTCTCTGAGCTTTAACGAATAAAAAGAAATATGTTCAAACTGAGTTGAGTTGCAAGTTTTGTGTAAGAGGGTTTATTAGAATAATATTAGAGACTATTGACATATAGTTCCAGTCCCTGTAATAATAATAATAATAATAATAATCATCGTCATAATGATGAAGCCGTTTCGTGTGTGCTGTTACACAAAAATTAAACCTGACATATCCTGTTACTCTTATGACTCATCTTCCTGTTTTCTCAATTGGCTCGCGATAGAAAAAAAATCCATTCATCCTTATGAAGGAGAAAACGGGAACGTCGTTACCCGCCATCCGCAGCAAATGGAGAGTGATGGTCCAATACTGATTCATCAGCATGTCTGTGCCAATTTCTGCGCTCCTTTATCACGCCGGCTGTGTGTGTGTGTGTGTGTTTGCATATATGACTGCGGCCTTGGTCGAGCCCTGGTTTAGCACAAATACTATTAAATTCACAGGAGCACCTGCGGGGACACAGGGACAGTTTGCAACACTGCTGTGACTCTGTGGCGGGTTCATTTGAGAATGTGCCGTGAACGTGCGCGTTTTCTAGTCCTCTGGCCCAAACAACATGAGACACACTCAGCCTACAGGTGGGAAACTCTCTTTACCTGTAAGTCTGTCCTTGGCGAACCTCCTACTGCTCTCCATCCACGGGAAGGTGAAGTTTGCCGCATTCCCCATCCCCATACCGGGCACCGAGGTGATGCCGGGTCCGATGCACGGCGGATGCGCTGATGGGGGCGGATGTGGCGCGGCGGCGGCGGCGGCGGCGGGCGGAGGCGGCGGAGGCGGCATGGGTCTGTGTGCCGGCACCCTGATCACCCCGCCGGCGCCGCCTGAGTTCACGTTAACGTTCATGTTCATGTTCATGCTGACGTTCATGTTCATGTTGACGTTGTAGGAGCCGGCCAGACCCGCCGCCGCCGCCATGGAGCAGGCCGGGTTGTACACGCTGTTGTACCCGTTGCTGTAGACGTTGGGGGCCAGAGCGTAATCCGGGTCGCCGGTCCGGTTGGGCAGCATGCAGCCGCTGGACTGGTCCGAACTGTTTAGGATCTGGTCTATCCCAAAGCTGATGGGCTCATGCTGCTGCTGGTGCGTCTGGTTCACCTCCTCGATCCCGGTGTGCTCCATAGTTGTGTCGGTCAGTCTGCGTCGTTCCTGAGCGGATGTGTTTTTGTCATATAGTAATTCACAACTTGACAAATGAAGTGTTTGTACGTGGGTTGTGGTACGGGTCTATTTTTCTGCTCTCAAGCATCGACACAACGCTGGTCTATTCCCAGGGAACCAATAACGTGTCCAACGCTTTCCAAAATCTTGCCATTATTTCTGTCCAGCAGTGTGATCGGGTGTTCTCCTAAATGAAAAGCCTCTCCGCCGGGCTAAAGCAAAATCGTATCCATTGTTAACAGCGTATTTTTCTCCCATCGAACTAGACACGGGGAGAAACAGGAAAAACAGCAGAAGACGACAAACGAGCGTCCAGAATACTTACTAAAATCCTGGATGTTTGGAGGGGGGCAGTTCTCTGCAGAGGCTGGATGCGCTTTGTTCGCCTGCTGTGGAAGAGACGATCCATACGCGGAGCGCGCGGTAGGATACCCAAGCTCGTGGCATGAAAAGAAAGCAGGAAACACAACCAAACAAACCCGAAGACGCCAAAACGCAGCGCTGACCTCGCAGCCTCGATATTAATTGGGGGTGAGAGCGAAAGACGACTCTGTTGTGCTGAACGGTGAAGTGTGTTTCAGCAGGTGAGACAACCCTCTGCGTAAAAGCTGCCATTCGGTCGTCCAGCCAAACCTCCCTCACCTCCCTCTCGCGCTCCCTCCCTCCCTCCTGCTCTTCCTCCCTCCTCCTCCCTGCAGGACAGTTGTTTTGCTCGGATGTCTTAAAGAAGCCGCAGCTTTCATTTCCCCGCAGCTTGTCTGATGCTAAAGTGGAGGTTTTGTGTCTTTTGTGCTCGGGTCAAACAGTTTGGCGTCGAATCTCGCCCTCTATCAGCTTTACATGCAGCATTTAAAGTGGTGCTGGAACAGAAAAAGGTATCCTCTTGTAAGAAATGTCAAATATCAAAAGACAAAATTCTGAATTTTTACTCAATGTATTATATTGTTTATATTTTATTGCGCATTGTATTGAATTCATTAGTGTAAATGTCCAATTAATGCAGCCATGTGGGTCAAACTCTTATGTCAAGGCCTCTGGAGAAGCGACTATTTGATTTTGTGTTTGTTTAGGAACCAACCAGCCAAGCTGAGAAGGTTCCTACTACAAGCAGGACTTCAAGGCAACAATTAAACAGAGGTCCAATTAAACAACCCACGTGTATAACCAGGGGCCCATAGAAGTCGTCCGCGGACCCTCAGACCAACGAACACTGAGCGAATAACCTGTCAACATGCACATTATGCTGAATGACGCACCTGAGCGGCGCCGCTCTCTTTGTGCGGGCAGATAATATCAGCAACCTGCCGCACATCGTGGGTCACATTCACGCCGGGCCGAACCGACAATCTGTTGCTGCACAACGAGGCCGTGAAAGTATGAAAGCACTGATGTCGACGTGAAGTGTGCAGAGCGAAGGGAGAAATGAAAGGCACGTTAATGTTCATCCTAACGCAAACAAACCCAGCAGAGTGTGAATGGATAGATAGATAGATAGATAGACAGACAGACAGACAGATAGATAGACAGACAGATAGATAGATAGATAGACAGATAGATAGATAGATAGATAGACAGATAGATAGATAGATAGATAGACAGATAGATAGATAGACAGACAGACAGACAGACAGACAGATAGATAGATAGACAGATAGATAGATAGATAGATAGATAGATAGACAGACAGACAGATAAAAAGATAGATAGACAGACAGACAGATAGATAGATAGATAGATAGATGGATAGATAGATAGATAGATAGATAAATAGATAGATAGATAAATATATAGATAGATAGATAGACAGACAGACAGACAGACATATAGATAGATAGATAGATAGATAGATAGATAGACAGACAGACAGACATATAGATAGATAGATAGATAGATAGATAGATAGATAGATAGATAGATAGATAGATAGATAATTAAACAAATAAATAGCAGGTGGTAGGCAGAACTCTGCATTGCTGATTTACACAAATTATTTAACCTTTCCTCGCCCGGAGCGACGACGCGGATCGCCGGGGTCTCAATTAAATAAAGATGAAAAATGACTCATAATAAAACCGCGACACGGGGAAAAACGAATTTAATATATGACCGTTTTATTACGCACTTATTTCACTTTCCGCGCGAATAAAGATATCTCTCAACCGCACAAGGTGGCTAGAGGGAAGCATAAAAATCAATTGTGTGAATTCAAGGCCGTATCAATAACGGCGCGAGGACGAGAACAGCGCGAGCGGAGCTGCCATTAGGCCTGTTTATATGTGCGCGTTACAGTCAAATGAGAGGATGCACCGCGCCTCAGAACAGTTTACTGACAAGGTAATAGGCCGTTTATGCAAAAGCAGCAGCATCTTTACGCAGGACGCCGGGAAATGATGTCAGGAACAGGGGTGTGATGCGTCACCTTCACTGCCACAAGCCAGATTTGTTTGCGACGGGGTTCCCAAAACGTCCACATGGTCGAATCAGTAGTGTCATCTTCTCTGTCTTTGTGAACACACACGGGCTAAGTGATTCCATTGGGTGGAAGAATTTTGGTCAAACCCAACTCCACAACTTCGTTGGGCCGATTGGAGCTCACGAGGGGCCAGCTCCAGCCTTTTATCAGAGCCACGCTGATACTGACAGGTTTCTCGTGCCCATGAGTTGCGGTTTGGAAGCTTCGCTGTTCGTCAAAAAACATCCACTGACTGTACTGAGTTTTCATAAAGGTGCAATTAGAAATACAGGAAAAGGGGCTGAGGGTTATCTGGACGAATCTGACAGACGCAGGGTTCAAAAGTTGTAAAGTTGTTTGTTGCTTCTGACCAAATACTAGAATATAGGTTTTATAACATTTGAGATCATCTTAAAATAATTTAATGTAGATAAACAGCTCAAACATTTATTAGGCATCATTGTTTTCTCTAAATATATTTGTACTTCATATCGGATGAAGAAAGAATTTTCTCCAAAGCCCCAGCTACCAGCTCTCCACACGCGTCCTCAGGCCTTGTGTGTGCACGCTGAGCCCCCTGGTGAACCAGTGAAGTCCTCATCATCAGGAGCGATGTGAGAGTTGTCTTCATTGAGACTGACAACCAGAGCTGCGCTCAACGAGACACCGAGTGTCTTATTTCATTATGCTCCACAGTTAAGGCGACGAGTTCCCAGGAGCTTCTGTTACAAGGAGGCATCAGAAAATTCGAATCATTTTTAAAAGTTCACATTTCTAATGTGCAATGTGGGACCTGAACTTCTCATCATGGGATCTACTTTTTTCTCACTTTGGTAATCTAAGGAAATGAGCAAAATCATTTTGTCTCATTGTTTTTAAACAAGAAGCACAAAGGAGCCTTTTGTGTTTATTCGTGTGTTTCAGAAAGCTTCATTTTCTGAGCAGACACAAACACATGATAACTTAGTAACATAAGAATCAACTCGAGTGTCTGTAGTTTGAATCTGAACTCCTTCCACACCATCCTCCACCTCTGCACGCCCGTGTCTGACATATCATTTTGCGGGAGAAACAACAACGTAGCTCCGTTTAATGAGACTATTGTGTGTCTCGCTCTGCTTCGGCTCCACGTCTGCTCGTTCTGAGCGTTCACTGAAGTGTCTTCATTAGCTGTATTCCTATACACGGCTCCGTGTGCGCGCAGCTGCAGTGGCACCGTTTTCCCATCAGGATCATTACATTTTTATCTAATAAGCCATCGCTGCAAAACACGGGGCGGGGGGGTTCAATTATTATTATTGATATTAAATAAAGATCCCTGACTTATTATGGGCTGGCATTATAAAGCTAGTTATAAAATAGGCCAATAGGAGGTCTGCCTATAGGTTTTAATGCAAACTTGACATGATGCTGTGCAGGATTGTAATCAGCAATTTTACTAATGCAATAAAAGCCCATTGCCAATTAAGGTATACCCCCCTCGCACACACACACGCACACACGCACACACACACACACACTCTTCTCTCAATATGAAAGCCCCTCGCTGACTTTGCCCAAAGGCGTTGTCTATGGTTGCCGGCTGTGCGTGATGAATCGTTATCTCCAGGCCACGTTGCTCGTCTGGGTAATAAAGTACCAGCAAAGCGGAGACAAAAGGAATTTGTCACAGTTGCCTCCCCGTTATATTAGTGACCTGGCGGTCGCTTTAGCTTTTATTTGTGGGGGACTGCACACCAAATAAAAAAAGACCATGAACAATAAAACGCGTACAGGGGAGGGTTGTGCCTGCAAAGTAATGAGCCAGTGTCGGCTTGGCTTAAGCTCAGAAAGAGGGCATTTAAAAACCCCAAAACTCCTTCCAATATGTCACATACGTGTGTGCTGCACTCATATGAGTTAAGGCTGAGTCTAAGTCCCAAACATCCTTTACGCAGGTGCGCAACGCGCCTCAGCGAGTCACGACTGTGAGCGTTGTACACAGCACCTGTAATCAATCACATATTACACCTTATATTAAGCCTCTATAACCTCAGGAAAATACGGTGTTTTATAGATGTCACTATTCTAAATATATGTAACATCGACATTGATTCTTCGCGTGTTGTTATTTACGCAAAATGATTTAGATTATTATTAACACACAAAGAAATTCATTCATACTTTAAGCAAAAGGAAATGCTTATAAAGAAAACGGCCTTTATGTTTTATTACCACACATATTCTTTGCAGCAGTGTGTGAGCAGTATTTTAATGGTTAATAGATTTGACTGGGTGGACTCATGTTTGCAATAATTCTTATCATATTCATCAGGTATTCAGAAACTAGGTGTTGCACAATAGTTTCCACTGAAAAAACAAGCAAACTATTAATACATTGTGCTTAAATAGTGTTTTTGTTCCCGTGTTATTGTGATGATTATTACTGTTATTGCTGATGTTGTTAATATTGTTAGCTGTTGTTTTGGACCATTAGTTTGTGTTAAAGCTGCCTGCTATTGACCATTAGGGATTTTCCACAGTTGGTGATTGCATTTTTCTGGAGTTTATGCTCACTAATTGTTTCTGCAAAGAGAAATGATGAAACCACATTGATTATGAACTGTGGGCAGTGACGCGATGATGGGAAAACCTACCCTACATCATGTTGAATCATATCTTACCTTTAACTTCAGGCTGAAGGACTGTAGCCAAGTAAACACAAGCTGGTATTTAACGTCAAAGTAAGAGTTAGATGCTGTCAGCTGCCTGTTTGTGGAGACTTGTCCAAGTTTTCCCTCAAACACTGGCCAGACAGTAGAAACATCTGATAATGGACACGTAGAAATTACACCCCCCCCCCTCGACCTGGGAAGAAAAAAAACTGCCTGTGCAATCAAGGATGTTGGAGATTAGTGTGACAAACTTGTCATCCTCCTCCTTCCCTGGTCCTGTTTGGCTCTCTGCTGCTATTAGCTTGAATTTCAGAGAGTACACCCTGAAAACACCGGGTTCAGCTACCGAGGAAAAGGGATGTACAGTATGAGCCATCCTGAAACCCACTCTGTGAAATAAATCTCTGCAGGATCACAGCAGAACAAGAGCTTTCACAAATAATGGAGCTCTGCCATGTCCCAACCAAATGTGTTTCTCCCCAATTTAGATCTTTAGAAGCATAGAATTGAACCCTAAGAGGTTTCAGTAGAGTAGCATCAGTACAGCTACTGTGCATCCTCGTATCTATTAGAACTCATTTATACATCCCACACAGCTCACTTTATGTAGAAATACAGAATCAGTCGCTGACAATAAACGCGGCTCCAACGTGCTGCTCCTGATATCGTACGAAAGAAAGTGCTGTGAGCGGTTGAAGATAATTCTGTGACATGCATTTGTTGTAAGTTACGCAAAACACCTCACCGACTACAGGACTCTCAAACCGTAACGGCCAGATTCTATAAACAGAGTAGAAACAGTGAATCTCATGTTGTGCAACTGTTTTCCCACACACCCGACCCATATGTTTACTGCCAGCCACTCTCCCAACCCCGATGAGGGTGCACTGGTCCAAAACATTTATGCATTTCAGTAAACTGGAACACGGCTTCTGCCTCGACAAGTGTGCGCCTTCCTCTCTGGCTGATGACTCACAGCTAAGCACCAGGAAAAGGCACGTTCCAGTTGGTAAGGGGAGAGATTCGGAGGAAGCAGCTTTCTGTGAGGGTTCGACAGTGACGGAGGGAGCGTCTGTACCTTCCAGTGCAACCTTTCCTCCTCAGAGTGTGGAGCCACCAGCCTTCACACACCACACAGCCCTCAAAGAACCACCCCGAGCTGTGGGACCCTTTTTACTGAGAGTGTAGAATTACATTATTCTGCATTCGGAGAGTTCAGTCCTTGACTCCTCGTGCCCCTCAGGGGAAAACCTGGCGCCTCCTGCCCGGATCAGACGAAACTGGACGGAGAGGAGGAGGAAGGTGGTGTGTGTGTGTGTGTTTGTCTGTGGTGGGTGGGGGTGGGGGGGTAAAACAGTGAAAAAACAGGGTAGAAACCGCTGAAATGCAGGCGTGGGGCTGGAGGATGGAGGGATGTCATGCACTCAGCGTCACAGGCCTCACAGGCTGCACGGAGAGAGGTAAATATTCCAACTAGCTCGTTCTTATCTCTGTTGTTGTTCTTATTAGATACTGATAATATGGACAAATCGGGCTATTTGCGGGAAAAAACACACCTAAATGTAAAATAAAAACCGTGGTTTCATTATTTCACTTCCGATTTTTCGACTTCATCTTTTCCTGTCGAATGCAAACCGATTCATTTCGCTCTTTCCAGCTGTTCTCCTCAGAAAAAGACCCATCGATTAGACATCAGTTAGATTTCTAGCCGGGGCTTTATTGAGTAAGTTGGTGAACCTTAAAGTGAATTACAGGAACTGCTCTGGCCCTCCGGTGAACTATTTAGGTGAATCTAATTTAGTTTGATAAAGACCATCTATTTTATTTACTCTGATCGCCATTTTCATCGGGGGGTGGGGGGTGGGGGGGGGGTGTTGTGGGGCTGTGCAGGCGGTTTGTAGATGATAGTTTGGAAGAAAGACAGAAGGATGGGATCATGTTTGTGTGTGTTTGATTTTAACCTGCAATTGGGACCATATTAACATTATTATCATAAATATTATTATTCATCCCTAATATTGCAACAGATGCCTCGACTGCATTCGTGTTCTATCGATCCATACTCTCCAGCAGCTGATCAATGACATATCTTGGTGGATTTTAACGTGCATTCTTTTTTTCTTTTGGTCTGCAGGAGTCACAGACGCGCGCTGCGTCTTCTGCTGCTGCTGCTGCTGCTGCTGCACCGGTCCCAGATTCATCACCCCGCGTTTGTCACTACATTTAAATATGCTGCCAAATTTACAAGAAACTGCCAGAGCTATTAAATCCTGCAGAAGATGGGTAAATAATTCGTTTCTCTGTCCTAGAAGGCTGAACTGCGAATACAACGAGATTTCCTTTTTGGTTATTTTTGATTCTTTGATTTAGATTATTTAGCTCCTGCAGTCACTCGTGGGTAAAAAGAAGATTTTGTGAGCATCAGGATTTATTTCGTTTTATTTACAAATCGTATTCCTCTAAAGATGAGAGTGTGACAAATAAAATCAGCTTGTCCCTGCAGTTTCTTCCCCTCTCCATCCTTGATCCTGCGCCGCGGCTGCTCTGAGAGCCTGTTGTACACATGCATCTTTTTTAAAAGTGTAATTGGCCGTATCATTGGCTTTTGTCTTGTTTACAAAGCGGGCAACAGGAGAGGTAATTTAATTTCCTCCGCGGCATTGAAGAGCCACCAGCCGCCTGTCAGACCGCGCTCAGCCTCTCCGACCCCGGGCCGCCGGCGGGAGAGTGGCCCGGGGCGACTCTGGAGAGGGAGGGAGAGGGAGGAAGAGGGAGGAGGACTGACATCTGCCTCCACAAAACCGTGTATATGAACGATACACGGGACAGTGGAGGAGACTTGACCCACTCCTGTCTCTACTGTTTAGCTGTAGATTATTAGTTTTTAGTAATAATAACGAATTTATTTGGTTTCAGAATCGAATTCTCTTCTACACAACTTCAAACATTTTGTGTAAGTTTCTTTTTTTTTCTGTAACTGTAATGATATATTTTCCTCATTGTTGCTTTTCCCTGTGACTCTGATGTTCACATATTTTATTAATATTAGGATTATTATTAGTTGCTGCAATGATGTCATTTGTTTAAGGGAATCGAGGAAATTCATTTTTAGCCAATTGAAGGAGAGAAAATCACATTTTTCTCCACAAAAAATTCTCCACAAAAGAGTTCATATTTGTATTAGATTAATATTATTGGATTACGACGTTTTTACCTCTTCAAAGAGTCATGACAATGACAAAGCTACATTTCTAAATAATATTAATGACTCCACATAGGAGCAACACATTTTCACTTGAAAATTATATATATGTACTATATATATATATATATGTATGTGTGTGTGTGTGTGTGTGTGTGTGTGTGTGTGTGTGTGTGTGTGTGTGACTTTATTAACATACAGGCAATGAGAACAGCTGAGCTATGTGAAACGATGATCATCAGTTTATCCCACTTTTTTTTCTTTGATAAAAAATAACAAAAAAAAAACCCTGCTCTACAAGGAGAGTTGGTCAGTTTGGACCAGGGGCAATAAGACAAACAGAAAACGATCAGGCTTTGCTGACTGCTCCTCAGACAAACACAGCTTGGGAACTTTGGGTCATGAAGTGCTTAGAAACTAGACTCAGTGATGAGGTTTAATGAAATGACTCGTTTTACGCTCAGCAGCTCTTGATACGTAAGAAAACAACATTTGAAACAAAATTTTATCTGAAAAAATCTCAACCCTTTTTCCAGGCAGGATCCTCGTTTGCGTTTGAGTATTTTAACAATGAGGTTGATGTTAAAATTATTTGCAACATAAAGGAAAAACAGGCTTTTTTGTACTTTTTGTTCTTTGCACATGAGGAAGAATGAACCATGTGCTGTGTGTGTGTGTGTGTGTGTGTGTGTGTGTGTGTGTGTGTGTGAGACCAGCAGTAGAAGAGATGGCACATTGGGCCTGAGGGCACATCATTATTAGAGAGCTGATCCCCCCCACCCCCCCTGTATCTCTACCTCACTCGCTCCCTATTCCTCTCTACCAGACTCTCTTCGCCCAATCACAGGGGCGGTCGAAGGACAAACAGAGCCAGCTGTTGTACAGAAGCTTCCGTATGGGGCAACACAGTTCCTGCGCTCTAATTACAGCATGATACAATGCAATATTCCTCTGCAAATATTCCCACATAAATTCATTTCACAGCCCATTAAAGATACAGCGGGTGAGATCATTTACATCGCTGTGTCCCAGTACAATACAGCCCAGATACAGCTTTTACGACGCCGCCAAATGTGGCAAGTCCCCCCGGTTGAGCGGCAACCTGGTAGGCATTAACTCAACATAATGTCTCACAAATTAAAGTATTGCTGGGGCTACCACCATGGCGTCAGATAAATGTGCTCTATTAGGAGGCCCCTAGCTGTGCGCAAAACAATTGATTGCTTGTTTGTGTTTTCATATGGCGTCCGTGAACACGCAGAGTGATGGATGAGCGCCCGGCATCTCAAGTTGCTGTTAGTCGATTGCTGCTGATGTTTTTTCTTCCTTTGCTCTAATAGGAGTCGGTCAGTTCGCACGCACACGCACACACACACACACACACACCTTCTGTTTTCTTTATTGAGGCTGCAGGAAGGCTGAGAAGGAGGCTCTGTGCAGAGGAGGCTGACGGGAGTTGTACCCAGGCCAATAGGAGCAGATGAGCGTGTAGACTCTGTGAGGCGTTAACTGCAGTTATGTTCACGCTGCAGAAGTTCATGTTCAGCTTCTAACTGCAGCTTATGTTTTATTTTGTTGCTCATTGACGGTTTACGTCTATTTGTGGACGTGATCGTCTTCCAGATTCCTCCACCCTTCAGGAACACATTTTAAAATTGACTGATTCATCATAGTTATTATTATTATTATTACGTGTCTCATTGAAGCTGTTCAGCTCTAAAACTCCGGCTCTTATTTATGTCCATGGCAGATGATACCACACCTCGCTTGCATTCAGTGTTCACATTCAGTGTCCATTTATGTCCAGCTAAATGTCAAACACCACACTGGAATTTGTCTCCTGTCGCAGATCTAATCAAGTGCCACACCGTAATTGTTTTTGGAGACCGACCCAGGAGTTAGCATCACCCAGGTTCCCTCCACAAAAAGCCAGTAGGGTTTGTTGGGTTTTGTATTATTGCAGAAAATGTTTAATGTGATAAAATTAAGTTTACAATATGTACAACAGTCCTTACTAATGAACCTAAACACAATCACCAGGACAGAGTTATTAGTGAAAACCACAACATTTTATTCATTTTCCGTTGTGGAAATAAACCTGAACGTCCATTGACCTGCTGGTAACCACAGTCCTGAATTCAGGAAAAAATACCGATACCCAGCTCTCACATGAAGAGAATTTCACCAGTACAAAAACCCGCTCTTCCACCAGTCGTAGTCATTACTAGAATCAGAAGGCTGCTGCTGATTCCAGGTGAGCGGGAGCCAGGTCTCCGGGAGGATATTGCTGCATTAATTGATGTTTAGCTCCATCAGTCTCAAAGGTGCTGATTGCAGGTGCAGTTGCAGAAGTGATGAGAATGCCCTCCCTTTGCTCTGTGTCATTACTCACTTCCACCAACACCTCCTCTAACCCCTCGCCCACCCCTCACACACCTCGAGCTTGCATTAAATAGAAATGTGGGCAAACTATGACCTCGGGTATATGATCATCATTAGGTAAAAAAAAAAAACAGAAAAAAAGCTAAATCTATTATATTTTAAGGCATTTAGCACTCTCTCTCTCTCTCTCTCTCTCTCTCTATAGATATATATAAATATTTATATATAAAGATTTACAACACTGGAGAAAAGAAGGGATGCATACGTTGTGTTACTAGCTGTGGGTTTTCTGTACTGGAAACAGATTCTCCGGCTGTAAAATGGATGTTTTATCCTGGGGAAGCGAGCAGCCAAGAGGAGGCCTGGCTCCAAAGCCAGCCAAGACGGCTAATTACATTTTCCATCTCGACAAGAATGGAGGATCCTTTCCTATGTTATTAATCATAATGAGGGGAGTATAATAAGCTACCATACATCATGCTGTTGACAGTCATAGTTTGCCATTTGCAAGCCCAAGCATTCTTCTTCTTTTAATGGCCGTAAACCGAATTAATGTACAGTGAGTTTGATGCCCATAATCAATTGTGGATGAGATTTAAGGCCTTTTAGCCTCACCCTCCATGATTTTGGAGGCATATCAAGAACGTTCCTGTCCAGGAAATTGCTGTAGGTGTTGTGCATGCATCAGTGTGTGTATGTGAAGCAAAGGAGAATGAGAATATCTCAGATACATCTATTACCATGCAAAAGTACGTTTTTTAGAAGAGTCGTATCACGCACATCTGCACATGTTTGGACCCCTCTGAACACATGTTAATGCAAACAACTGTATAGGAAGTATTGATATTGATTTTACTGAAGGGACTGAGTTAGTGGGACAACTTTAAGGACTTTGCTCATTTTAAAAGTCCTGAAAAAGTCACATACTCCATCTGTATTTCTTCTCTTGTTGGAGTAATTCAGGATTGTACAATATTTCGTTAAAACAACATCTAATCAAAACTTGATGACGATTGCGGTGTTGTTTCCTTATAGCTCCTGGCTACTGTCAATCAAATCAGATTAAATCACACTCATACGTAGAAACTGAAATAAATGAAGAATGTTTTTTTTCTCCTACTTCTAATAGGATCGTTCAACATTTTGACTTTTTTGAGATCAAGATAAGAAGATGAAGATTTATTTTTTCTGCATGCATCGTTGCCAGTAAGCCTAACTGGCTATCACAAGTCAGATTACCACAGTTCATCTGTGTTTGCATGCATCCCAGTTGACTCGACACCTGCGAAAGTGCTGCTGTTTTCTATCTGATGTTGAAGGCGACAGTGGAGTGCAGACAGCAAGCCACATTTCCTCCACCGCTGTCAACACAGGCATTTCTGAATCGATCGGGGGAAGCCGATTCTATCACTGTGTTTAATAATGGCACGAAAAATGAAAAGATCCTGAAGGTAGCTATACCTCCTGAATGGCTATCTGGAGAGAGAAACACCACTGCAATGTAATTTATTGTGACTGAGCTCGCGGCCCTCGGGCTTCTCCTCCAAAAGAAGAAAATCTCAAAAAATAGCAAATAGGAAATAAAGGCTTTTCTCCTCTTAATCCACCTCACCTCAAGGGTGAAAGACACAGGTTAAAGACTTCACAGTCGTATACAAGAGAGATAAGCGCCGAGTCAGTCTGGTCAGTATTTCGATAACTTCATCAATCCTGGAGAATGCAATCAGATACAGTCCAACTCTAAGCTGCTGTTGCCCTCTGGGAAGCTGTGAGAGCCATTCATTCTAGCGGAGAAGGCACGCAATCTCCCTTTTGTAATTAAGAGTGCCCAAATAAACTGTGTGTGTTACCCCTGAAGTGGAACAGTTAGAAACAAATAAAAGGCTAATGAAGAAATGATTGCTCTTTTACAGGAACAGGGAAAAGGAAGGATCTTAAGGCAGCGAGCTGCTTAGGAGCAGCAGTCCAAACTAGCTTTGCTCACGGTCGACATCAGCTGCAAACAGATGATTGTAGGTGTGTGGAGGCACATGTGCATGCATCTACGGCGTTCTCCTAACAGTGCGACTATGATTTGTCATCTCACGTTTACATTGGTCACGTTGCATTAAAGGGGATCAGTTTCTATGATAGTGACACATTTGTCTGGGAGCCTGTCGTGCAACAGTACGGACTCCAGGATTACAGAGTCTGCTAAAGGCAATCCAGCTGCATTATGGGATATTAATTATCCACACAAGGAAAGCTTCCAATGTGTCCCGATTGGTTGACACATCATGTAGCATACTCTGCAACAGCTTTTTATGTCTGAACAGAAATAGTTGTCAATGATTCATATTTCTTGTGTTATTGTTCCTCCACATTAAGATTTTACATCAAAGGCATCTGCTTTTCTCTTAGCTCCACCTCTGCATGCTACAGGATTGGAGCTTTGCTTGCACATAACAATCAGAGTATTAGTAAGAAAGTATGAGGAGGACTCATATTATGATATAATAAAGTCAGGTTATCATTTTACAAAACTGCATCAGTGATTCTGAGAAACGTGGAAATAAAGCACTGAAGATAAATCAGTAAACCAAAAATAAAAAGTTCCTGATGCAGATATTAATATTCATATTGTTTGAAACATTTTTCTGAAAATACATTTAGACTTATGTGTATATTGTGTGGGAACGTTGTCATTGTGTTGAAATACTTCTTCAACCACCGTCCGTCAGGTCGCAAATTCACAAGTTGTAAATCGCTTGAGCGTCCAGAAAGTTCCTATAATTAAAATGTTTCCCCGTGTCTGTGATACCCTATATTTCTTTAAGTGAGGGCCTTTTGTTTCGTGTTTACCTTTCTTGGCAGATAACTGACGGCAGATCAAGATGTGGAGCCGTTTGCGATGAAAGGTTTTGACTGCAGAGATGAAAGTTTGTGAATTCCAAAGTACAACTACGTCTCCAGTTACAAAGCGAGGTCAATCCACTTGTGGTGACTGGATTTTTGCGGTGCTGGTACCGTAGGTGTGTGCAAACGCATAGCGACAGCAGCTATTTCGAGATTTCAGCTGTCTCGCCGTGTCTCACTCATTCAAGCGTTGGTTTCTGGGCAGGAGGCCTGATGAACTTTATTAATGTGTCATCAAAAATGCGATTGCCCCTGGAAAGTGCGGCGCATTCCTCTGTGCAGAGCTGTTGCAGAGGCTTGTTGGTGCTATTCGGTGTATCAGCGTTCATCTGAAATGTGATCTTCCACATCTGCGTTTTTCCGCCGCGGCTACTGTAACTAAGGGGATTGTTTTGTTCCACTGCAGCGCAACATCTACTCTGCTTTGACTGTCCACCCATAAAAGTGTCAAGATTGAAATATCTGGATTAAAATGAGTGAGGTGGCTGCCATTTTCAGCAGCTTGTGTGAAACGCCTCTGTCGTCAACAACACAGGCTTCCAGCAGGAGGAAAACGCATTAGTCCCAACGGATGTGGTCCTCACGAAACCAGATACGCTGCTTTTATTAAGACGGACACAAGTTAATTTATGTCAGAGCTTAAAATGAGCCTGTTCTTATGTTAATCATGAAGCAGGTGTTGCGGGATTTAACTTCAAGACAACAACTGGCTTCGACTCAAGGTTGTGTCTCAAACCAAAATACTCCCCTTTCCAAAGACTACTAGCAGTTTGTGATGACATTTTATTGGAACACACCTTCACAGAAAAAATCTAAACAAACAAAACAACACGCAGGCACAGGTTCTCATCACTCAGAAGAGTTGCTGAAGAGGCTCGGAGTAGGAAGCCGTACACAATCACTACACAGCGGCACAGTCAGACGAGTGTGACACCGTTGAACTTTGCGGGGCATGCCTGAGCTTGCAGCAGGTTTCTGCTAATATCTCTGCATTCCCCTCTGCAGGAGCCTGAAGATCCCCGTTTGGAGAACAGAAACAGCGGCCCTCTACCTCTGCCTCACAGACTGAACACTTAACTAAGGCAGAAAAGTGGCGTCTGGATAGCATCTCCCGCCTGGATCCTCTGAACTATCAAGCCTCTTGAAACGTTTTGTCGCCATGCTGTCCAGGCGGTGCCATTTTCATTCCAGTGCAGCCGCTCTGCTCTTCCACCTGTCATCTGCACTCTGAGCTGCCTGCAGCCGACCTGCTGACAGCCTCTGAACGTGAGGGGAGTCACAACACCAGCGGCGAGGATAAGGCGTATTTATATTTTGGCTGTCATTACGGCCCTCAGTGTTCTCGTGCATTTAAAATGAACGTTTGTGGGAACCGCTCATTCTCACGGTTACAGTGGGGCAGTGCACAACAGCAATAAAAGCCATAGCTTAAGCCGCAGATATTAGAAAGAGGTGCCAACTACCTAGCACATTAACTGTATGTCAGTGTTTAGCCTCTATATGGTGGTCAACGGTGTAGGCATCAAATAGAGTACTTTAATGATTTGACAGCTCAATTCAATTCAATTCAATTCATCTTTATTTGTATAGCGCCAAATCACAACGAAAGTCATTTCAGGGCACTTTACA